>CAJNSZ010000227.1:0-137656 GCA_905329745.1 Rotaria sp. Silwood2
GCCAGTCATATCCTCTGCTTTGAAGTGGGCGATATATTTGATTAGAATCCTACTTATGGTAATTCATTTCTCGGAAGACTTACTGATGTGATCAGATAGCACACGTTGCTATAAATTGAACACTATATGTAAATAGGACGTTAATTATCAAAATTCATATGACTAGAGACATTTTCTGATCTGCTCGAGCAACATGATTCCATATTAGATAAATACTACATTCGAATGAACCCATTTTTCTAATAATTTATTTTTCAAGAGATAGTTGGTCACGTAATTGAGTGACCAACTTCACTACGAAGTGAGTTATATACTTGAATGTAATCGTCCTTGTAATCGTTCATTGTTCATGAAATCTTTGATGATGTAACGAAGTAATACGATTCGCTATGAAGTGAACGATATACTTGAGTGTAAACATGCTTATATTAGCCCATCGTTCACAGAATCTATGCTGATCAGATTGATGCACAGCCTGCTCTATGATGTTGGCAATATAATTGAATAAAACACTAATAATAGAAATTCATGGGTCAACAAATATTTGTTGGTATGATTGAGTGCTCCAATTTACTATGAAGTGGGCGACATATATGGATGGAACGCTAGTTAAAACAAGTCACTTGTCGAGAAAGTTTCGCTAATATAATCCAGCGATACATTACACCTCGAGGTGAGCGATATAGTGGAGTATAACGCTGGTTCCAGCAATCCATTTGTCAAGAGATACCTGCTAGTGTCATCGAGCTATCCAATTTTCTATGAACTGAACAACATATTTGAATAGAGCTTTAGTTATAAGAATTTATTGGCCAAGAGATCTTTGCCAATGTGATTGAGTTATCTACTTCATTTCTAAATGCTCTATATACTTGAATAAAATACTGGTTCTAATAATTCATTTGTTAATAAATATTTGCTGAGTGTCGTTGAGTAAAACACTGAGTCTCAGAATGAAGGATATTTTTGAATAAAATCGTACTTAGAACGATTTGTTTGTCTAGATACTCATACTAATTTGATCGAGAATACACTTTACTTTGAGGAAAACTACATATTTAAATGAAAATCTTCTCAGAATATGTATTTGTCAGGTGATTTCTCTTGATAAGATGGCTAACCGGCATTGCTTCGGAGTGAGTGATATACTTGAAAAAAGAGATTGTGGATGCTAATCACTTCCCTCGTCGTATCACATCATCTCATCTAGTTTTTGAATCTAATCGAAAATGATCAAGTTAGTTGAAATGAATTATCGTGAGAATGATTCATATGCCATACATACGCTAGTAGATGATATAAACGAATGTTTCAAATTGAAATGAATAAAGTACTTGACCATTATCCTGTTAGAAGTTGCACATTTGTGATGCAATACTTCACTATCACGAATATTTCGACCTCTGTCACAAATCAGAAAGATCATTGAATATACCTATGATTAGAATGGTTCACCACTCATTTGATCTCAACTATTCGATCTAATAACAAACTTCATTTGATATCGAAGAAGATATTCGATCAATACACTACACCTCGTACAAATCTAGCTATTTTATTTTTTTGTGCTTCTCAGTATGGCACAAAGTATTGGTTTTCGAGAAGAGTATAACAAAATATTTGAATCTAATTACTGTATCAGTAATTCACTATCGCAAGGATCATTATTCATTCTACACGATCTAACTTTTGATTTCATTCGAAGCATTATCTGAATGAAATGTTGCTGCAAGTAGTACATCACCTACGCAGTCTTCAAGCACGAGTTTTACTTTTTGCAGCTACTTCATAACTGTATAAATGAATATTGCTATCCTACTGGTAATGGTGGTAATGCTGGTTAAGATGGTTCATCTGTTACGCGCTGTTCTATCTTATGTTCTAGTTTCATCGGTTGCTAGAGACTAATATAAATGAGGGCATATTTTCTTATAATGATTCATTTATAGTGTGATAATCTACTGCATTTCTTAAAGTAAATTATTGCTTTAGACATACGAGAAAACGAATAGATCTATTGTTATTACCATATATATTTTGTGCAGATCTTTGTCATAGAAATCTTCGTTAAAATATTGATGCAATTTAAACCATATACATGAACAAAAAGCTAACAATGGAAATAATTTATTTCTAAAGTGATAATTGAAGATATGATCCAGAAATGCAGTTCACTTCGAAACCTTTGGCGTATTTGAACAAACCTATCTTTAAATTGATTCATCAGTTTTGCGATTCCACATTACCTGATAACCTGTCACGGTGCATTCTTGAAGAGCTGAATAGTTGAAAGGAAAGTTCCTGCTTGAAACTAGTCAGTTATATTGTAATTACTATTCAATGGGTAAATTATGCACTACTGGTTGCTCGACAAATTCTTTTGGATAGGTATGTTCTCAAAGCTTTGCGCATGGCATGTGATATGTTCTATTTATTTCACACAAAACAATCGTTTGTAAGTGATTAATGTACTTGAATAGAGTTATAGTTAGAAATATTCATTTTCTCAATGATTTGTCTCCCTATAAAAACCAGAGAAGCTTTGCTTTACGTCTCATGATATACATGCAAAGACAGTTTGTTAACGATGTTCGTTTACCAAAAAATTCATAATTATACAAAAAAAACTCCAGTTTTAAACTAGCGTGTTAAGTGTAAATTGAACAGGGTACTTGTTAAAAGCATTCAATTCTTTAGTGACTATTCAATCATATCCTATTTGGAATTGAATACTTCAAAACGAGTACTGAATTTGAACATAAATATTGTTGTGGTTATTCATAAAATAAATGGTCAATGATGCGGTATTATGCTGAAGATTGTTCATTGAGTTTACAATGAACGTGAACAAGTTTTGTGCCGTAAAAACTTAAAACTTACAAGGAACGTTGGTCACATGACTGTGAACATTATATCCTTTCGTTTGACTTCTTCATATATTTTTGCCGAACTGCTTATCTTCATCAACTTCTGATGTTATATAAATGGAACTCATTTTTAAAATCTTACCTAAGACAAGCTCTAACTGAGATGAAACTATTTTCATGTAACTTTAGACATTCACAAGATAATGTTTTCATCCAGAGTACTGAATTCATATGAGACTAATAATCAATGGTGATGGGTTTATAGTTAGCTGGTTTTTCGGTTCTTAATAACTTCTTTTACCTTTTTTCTCTCTATTTTGTTGCAGCAAATACTGTGCTTTATGGATTTTCAGAGTCCTATTTTCCACATTCTAGTAATTGCGATTTAAACTATTAAAGAGGTAGAATGTGACAAAACTTTCACCCTATGTGTTTCAACAATTTCATCAAGAATACTATCATTATGTCTTACACGTACGAAAAGGACGAAATTTCTCCAACTGAATTGCCATGTATCACTAGTCAGATTCAAGGGAAAAAGTGACAGCCTAATTTTTCTTTTACTGATACTTTTGGCTCATCGATTATATACTGAACATCAAATGTTGATCAAATCTAATTGTCATCGAAATTTTAATTAAGTTCAGGTAAATATATCATGAGGTTTATAATTTTTATGAAGAAAGCAACTGTAAAAAAAAATTTCTGGATAATGTAATGTACAGATGGAGAAGTATGACGGTTACCATTTCATGATGCAAAAATAAAATGAATTTTATGTTTTGACAATGCTGCAACATAATTTAATGTACATAACTTTTAAGATAAATAGCATAAATCTTATAACTTTTAACACATAGATTAAATATCAATAATAATCATCGTCATCGTCTTGTTCATCATTGAACTGATCTTGACTGTTTAATTCATTGTTTATTTTAGCCATGAAAGAACCAGTTCCTTGATCATGTCCATCTTGATTTCATCTAAAATAAGGATGAAAAAGAAATCTAGAACAATTAGATTAATAAAAAAAGTTTTTAAATATCTTGAAAAAAATACACTAAATATTTTTACATATATATTCGAAAAAAATTAGAAAAAAAACTAATTCAATATTTTAATACATGTTCTAAAAATTAGAAAAAAAATTCAATACTTATATATATGAGCGAATTGCAACTTTATTGTACCGTTCGAGAAAAAAATGGACGAAAAAAAATTTTTCGATTTTAGGGGTTATGAGTCGTGCATTTTAGTGTGCTCGACGAGAGGAGAATATGTATAAAATTTCCACACTACCCCTCTTAAATTGGCTGAGCTACAGCAGTTTTTCAAAATATATAAAATGTCCACAAACGTGAGTTTTTTCATATAAATTAGAAGCTCGTGAAACTACGAATTTACTCAAATATATTTAAAGAACTTCAGGTGATACGCAGAAAGAACTGCATTTGCAGTGGTATATATAGTTGTGTTACAAAAAATAAGCTAGCTCTCGAGTACGAATGTAATAGTGTGTTTGGTACCGTCTAAATATTATGTGGTCTGATTTAACTGGGAAAATTTTTGATTTGAAATATCCAAACGATTTCTTTCACTAAGTTCACTAGTTTATTAATAGAAATATCAAAACATAAATAACATAGTTTAATAAAAAATAATTAAAGAGTAAATGAATAAATTATGCTGTACAAATTATGTTTTTTTACCGCAATTTTATTAACCTGTAAGAAATAAAATAAAGTTAGTTCGTATGAGTCGTGATAGCCTCTTAAATATGAAAGCTAGGAATATGGCATTCATTCACTTTAATCATAGTCACGAGATAATTATCTGCATAAAAATCTAATCTGACAGTTTTTCAAAAATCTCGCGTGACATTTTTACACTATTTTCCTCTCTATTATGCGAAAGGAACATTTTCTAACCGTAATATTTTCAGCAATATCTAACCACAAATAGCAGATAAAATGATAAAAATTTCAGTTCAATATGTCTTAATTTACAAAAGTTAATACGACACACAAAGTATGAAATTTCCTGTGACATTTAGTGTGACAACTATATTTTCAAATTTTATTTAATGTCCCTTTCTTAACAAGAATAAGTAAAAATTTCGAATCGTCTTTGGTAGTTTTATTCCCCACTGATAAGCTTTCATTCAAAACCAATCCGACAAATTTTGAATGCTTTGTTATATAGCAGAGGCGTTTTTAAATCTCGTGTGACACCATATTGACCATTGACGGTACATCTGAAATTCGGAAAAAAATATAACATAAACTGCGATGAAAGAACTAGCCAGTCTCATATCCATGATGTATACACTGTCCCCTGTAAATGTCAACACCTGTCAAAATTCAAATGACAAGAAACCAATTAGTGATGGGTCATTTTCTGTCCATAGGTAGCAGTAGAAATCAGCCATTTTAACCTTGTGTATGCAGTATCTCGGGATAGGCTAATGATAAATTCGTGATTTTTTGTGTGGTAGTGAGCATCAACTATGGCAGCATACTCCGAAATTTTCATAGAGATTGACTAAGAGGAACTGAAATTATTAAAGTTTTACATATAGAACTACGAACGGTACAATAAGGTTGCAATTCACTCATATACATATATATATATCCTAAAAGTAATTATAAAGAAATAAATTAAATGTTTTAGTAAATATCATAAAAAAATATTTAAAAAAATTAAATATTTTGATATATATTGTAAAAACAGTTATAAAAAAATAAATTAAACACTTTAAAATGCAATCTAAAAAAAGAATAAAAAATAAATTAAATATTTAATTTATACTCTTAAAAATTATAGGAAAATATAAATTAAATATTTTAATATGTATGTTTAAAATATATTCGTATGAGAAAAACTCAGTGTTTTATATTTCTTAATCTTTTTTCCAAAAAGGATGTCCGTTATATAGATATACCGAGGGCGTAGCAATTCTGAAACTGTTACCAGTTTCGGCTGAATCACTTAATGTCTGATATAATTTTAAAAATAAGTAATTCAGTTTTTGATAAGCCGAAAACTATTACCATGCATCACAGATCGGATATTAACTTTTATATTAAAGTTTTCAGTTTCAATACATAACAATCTAAACCAACTTATTTATCTATCTATATGTATGAAAATTGAGCAAAGTACTATAAACGATGGTTGTATGGCTGATTGTATTTGAGTTTTATTTGATATATTGTATAAAACTTGTTTCGACACGTAATGCATTTACCTGCAATCTATGTAGCTGAGAACTTATGAGATTATTAAAGTTTAGCATTTAGTGACTGTTAGTAATAATACTGATCTCAAGATGTACTGATTTCAGCGCAACGAAAAAGCTTTGATGAATACTGATGTTACTTATGTTGATGAGTCGCTGCGATAGTTGTAGATATTTTAGTTTTCAATAATGAATTACCGATACAAATTATAGAGGATCGAACGAAATTTCAAATGAAATTTAATTGCATGCAGATATATATTATTGAAAGACTTCATTTTGTGATTTATGTGATCGATTCATCAGACATTCATCGCATGTATTTAAAGTACAATTTATTAAAAACAGATTACAACGAAAATAGTCTAATCGTATACCTCCGAAGATGTGCATACAAACATTTGATGTTTTATCTTTTATTTAAATATGAATGTGATTAAATCGAATCGATTCAAAAATAGTATGGGTGACTGAACGATCACGTTGGATCATTTTCATGTTAATTTGTGGTTGGTATTCACATATCAAATGAAAAAAAATAGAACAACGAATTGAATCGACATTTGGTAATGTAAATCTAGGTGTTCAAAAATTTAAAAGTTTTAATGTTCTTCGAATCGTATTTCAGCATATCGGTGATACATTTTCTTTTCTTGGTTATAAAAGATGTGAAGAAGAAAACAATTAGAAACGTCTGAACAGGGCTTTAGTGAAAAGAGAAGAAAAAGAAAACATCATAGAAGATATATATCAGCTGATTAAGTGCATATAAATGGAAAGAAAGGAAGAAAGAAAGAAAGAAAACGAGAATCGTAGATATATATCATCTGATATCATCTGATCGAGGACATATAGAAGACAGGACAGAAAAAAAAACGAGAACAACATGGAAATCAGCTGATCAAGGGTATATCATAATATATCTCTGTGTTTTGGAATAGATATCACTTGTTGTATTTTCTTTATTTATATAATAAGATAGATGATGATCTCTAAAAGTATTCACTATATGATATATGTTCTTTGTGTTTATTTCTATTTAAAAGGATTTTGTATTAATTCTAATATGAACAGTGAAAAAATTAACGCTTAACAACAAAGTCAAGTAGGTGTCGATCAAGTATTGGAAGAGCTAAGTAAATAGAATACAACTAGTTGTAATGTATTCAGAGAGGACAAAAATTCTTTTCTAATGTTTTTTTGCTTACGATAACGGTGTTCACATTGTTTATCAATGAAAAATATTTCTTTTTTATGTTAAGATTATATATACACGTACTCATGCTATTTTCTTTATTCAATATGTCAAAACGTTCTTCCATTATCGATGACAAATCAATTTCTGAAATGATTTTAATAAACATATCATTAGCAGCTGATATGAACATCGAAATGTGCGATATTTTGAAACCACCACAAATGGAATTATTAAAAACTTACAAAAATATGTATAACTATGAAACATCTTTGTCTTTCTGTCTATCATTAGGTATGATGTCTCACTTCGCAAAGGGTTCTTATTATACTCATTACAGTTCTCCTGATCCATGTCCTGTCCAATTATATCTGTGGCTGTTGGGACCCAGCAGTATGTTTAAATAATATGCGACGGAAAAATTACTAGGAAATATCAAATTTAATTTATTGGAGATTTCTTTAAACACTTATTCTTTTATTCGAAAAGAGAAGCGTAGAAGTTTATATAAGTATCTTACATACTTCGTAGTGCAGAATATAGAAATAGATCGTGACTCAAGAGAGAAAAATAAAATACAATTGAATAACGATGCAGATATGGCGTTATTATTTTGAGTACTGATTCATGTGAATTACTCGTTTTTATTTCGAAACATTTTTTAAACATTTTTATTTTCATGTTTAAGATATAAAAATATTGATTCAGGGATGATTTGCTTCTCCTTAAAAATACAATAGTCAATATGTTAGTGCTCAGTTGTTTTCTCTTCAAATTAAATTCCGTAATAACTAAAGTATCTCACATCAGGTTCACTTACATTTATGACTATGAGGTTTTGAAATTGATTATTTTACACAAAATTTTTCTTCTATTATATGTTCTTTTTTTGCTTTTTTTCTTGCTCTTTGATTTTGAAGGAAGTTGCAAAACCAATGTTTTTAAGCAAGTGAATAAAGCAATCAGCAAAACAGAAAAGCTTTTTTCACTTACATATTTAAAACCGGTTGTTGTAAATGGTAAAGAAACAGAAACAAATATGTCAACAATTGTAACACACACCAATCATATTGGGCTACGTCATCATTTGTCGTCTAATAATAAGATATTATTGAATGATGACGCTGATATTGTCGCCGAGCAATACGGGCTCTACAATGTTAATGACCCAACTAAGGAACATGAAAGTAACTTGCTTTTGGTTGGATATGACGGGTAATATGAATAATGACATCATATATATTGATTGCATAATTTTTATTGTTAGGTTTAATAACTCATCCAGAACAACTGGAACAACAATGATTCAAATTGAAGATAAACGATTAACTGTCCTTATTGCCACAACAGGTGGAAAATTAATGAAGAATATGAAGAATTGGTTAAATTTCACCGGTTTTGATGGATCTCATAATAGGTTTTTATATATGTGCATACCTAAGCTGTTCTGTTCAAGACGACAACAGTAAAGACACAACGGTATGGTCAAACATAATTGATATATGGTTTTTTATTTTTATTTTTCAAATCAATAACAATATGAGAAAAAGTCCATCTTTTACTCATTTATGTGTAATCTCACACCTTTTTGGATCGGTTAGATATGTGTTTGAGATGTCGGAAGTGGAACGAATAAAGCTTTCGGGTGGTAAGAAAGACATTAAATTGATAAGACTGTTCAGTTTTAATTTCATTATCATAGTAACATCTGATCAATTACCACCATCACAAAATAATGAAGATCAAACACAACCACCTAGTTCTGCCATGTTTACTCTCTGGAATCTCATTGCTGATTTAGTTGACACTCAGAATATGAAAGAAATCAACAACAGCAAATCATGGACTTTTATACCAAAGCGAGAACAATGGTTCCTCGTTTAGTGTGTTTGGTTCAATTATTTTTAAATTGTATGAAAATACTTGAACAGGTGAAAGATTTTGTCGTTTTTAGTGAAGGTGACAATCCGAATTCCGTCATTAATGAAAATTTGATAAGAAATGTAGAAGCTATTATTAAAAAGGATTACTATAAGTATGATAAAACTTACCTGACAAGCATGGAAAGTGATAAAGAAGTAACAGATCCAATGATTATTGTAAGCAAAGATGCAGTATTAATTGGATGGGAATTGTATGAATATTATCTCCGAATTTTTACCAAATTATTTACGATTGATTACACTTTTCCTACTAAGTCGATGCTATTACCATCTTCCATTTTAGCTCGACAAAAATCACTCAAACAATCGATCATGTACTTGGACTTTAACATTTTTCCGACATCAGCAATAAGTGTAAAGCATCCTGTCACCGGAGAAACGTATGTCAAAAAAATTCTTGATTCGAAGTGATTAATTAATGTCCATAAAGTTTCTTTGTTTAGTGGCATAATAAAAAATCGTCCAGCTTTAGGAGAACGTGCAATTAACGAGCTAATATAAGATAATTTATTGAAATATAATTACTTTTTCATCAATGCTCGCGGATACAACGTAAAAGCTTACATGAAAATACCACCACCATTGATGAATGATCCAACACTAGAAGACTTTGTTGCTAAGTTGCTAAAACACGACATAAATATTGATGAATATTGTGCAATATATGAAAAATCTTCCATTCCATTGAATAATAATCTTTCCAAATTTGCATTAAATATCTTTGCAAGTAGTTCTTGTTTAGTTAATCAATATGTGAAGTATCGAGATGTATTGAAGAATATAATACAAAAACATGTTGCTAATTCAGTTATTCGTGAAACCGATACTGGAAGTTTTATTATCTTAAATCAGGATGCATTTACTGTTGAATTTCATGATATTGAAAATTGGGATGTAGGTACATGTATACAACAAACAAATAATCGAAATGAACCAACAACAACATTCTTTCATGTACCAGCATCCAAAGTACCAAGTCAAACTACAACACCAGTTGAAATTAACAAATTTCCGGATATCGTTGAAGAGAGTTCCGTGACACAGCATCATTGTTTGATTGAAGTATTGAGTAATCAACAAGATATAAACATAACTCGTAAGCACTAATATTTTATATACCAATTTTATTACGTTGTTTTATTGTTTACATTAGAAATATTTCTACCTGAACATAATAATTCTTTCGAAAGTATCCATAATTTATCAGCAATGTCGTGTGAACAAATTGATGATGTTGAACATAATAGTTCAACTACACTTGTACAACCAACACTTAGAGAAAGTTTGTCTTTTACCTTTGTTTTTATATGAAAGATCGTCTCTTTTTTTATTGTGTTTAGCAACAAATACTTGTGAAGACAGACGTGAGCTTGCGGTGAAGAAAGCTATGAAACATATAATGACTTGGAAGTCTGTCATATTTACAAAAACTGACTTTACTCAAATTTGTAACAAATCAAGCATCAGACAAGATGCAATAGAACGCTTAATTAATTTAAAGCTACTCACGCATGGAAATAATTACTGGATAGAGCCAAATCGTTCAATAAAAGTGCCAAAGAAAAATGCTAAACGTATACTGAGAGAAGGATGGATCAAGTAAAATATTTTGTAAAAATCTTGATTATTTACCGTAGACATTTTTTTAAATAGAAGTGTTCCATTGTTCAATACAGATGCAGCTAAACTTGAATTCATCCAATTATTACAAAAAGAGGTTAATAAGCATATTTTCCATTTTCAGACTGCCTGTATTTGATAATAATATTCACCTTAATTTTGCAGGTTAATGTTACATACGAAGATTATCTAAAATGCTTTTATCCTCAACAGCAAGAAAATGTTTTCACAAATAATAATTGGACTTTATCAGACGAGTTTATTGAAAAGATGGAATAAAATTTCTTCTATAAAGAACACGTACGCTGGAATGAAAAACAATTTCGACCATTTGATATGGCAATTCATGAGATAAACGTCGAAAATGAAGCATCAACATCGATTCCACAAACTCTGCATCTGCAAAATTATGAAAACAAGACAACAAATAACAATACACAAAATATTTAAAAACACATGCCACATGATGAGGAAGAAGTAGTAGTAAATACTCAATCACAACCTGTTGATAGAATAAGAAAAGCCGAAACTGATGAAAATTATGGTGAACATCGGCAAACACGAACACAGACTAGAAAATTAAGAAGAAACTAATTTGTTTTACATCGATTCTAGTTTAATTTGACAGGTATAACACAATTTTCTTATTGAATTCTACCTTCTTTATATAGTTCAAGTTTAAACGTTTTTTACTTACTCTTTTTTACATTCATTTTTTTACCGTTTTTTATCATCAAAACGAAAGAAGGAAGTTGTATTAGAAATCAATATTTGAAAATAAGATTTTTTTAAAACATATTTTATTCGTCTTTTCAGATATTGAACCAAATGAATCATTATAACAATTCTTCGTCATCATTAACGTCAGTGGAACTTAGTGATACGGAGCATACTTTAATATTAATGGCACGTTCAATGGGTTTAAATGAAATATTTTATATGATGATGTTGAACAATATTTTTCCAAAAGAACTGCAAAATAGATATGATTATATTATGAATATAATTAACTTACATTATCAGAAGTCGTATGAAATTCACGTGATAAGATCAATGATTGAATTCATCTCTATTAATCCAACATATAACCATATGTTTCAAGAACAATCAGTTCGTGAGATGATTCAAAAATATCAGAACGATAGAGTTGCTGAATCCAATGTTGCATGTGAATTATATCTGAAACCATATACGAATGAATGTATAGCATGTAAGAAACAACTAAAACTAGTTTTTTCTCATAGTTCAAAGACGGTTTTGTCGTTAACACGTAATTATAAAGCACGTATGTTATGATTCCGTGCTAGTCGAGAATAGTTGAATTTCTATTTTATTTATAGTTATTAGCACTTGTTTTTGTGATGCTTGTGATGTGAAGATTTTTCCTAATTTTTACATAAAAAGTAAAATGAAATTCATCACAAATGAATCAATAAAAAATGATCGATTTATTTACCTAAATGGAAATCAAATTTTTGATCAAAGCTTATTACTTGATTTTGACCACCATCTGGTCAAAAATACTATGTCATTTGACGGATACACAAGTGCTTATAATTCAAAAATAGCAATAATTAGAGAAAGAGAAGATAAACAACTTACAAATACAACAAGTATTAATTGTGCCACGTAAGATAAGTTATTCATATTGCACCTTTTCAAAATTTATCGCTGATCGTTTTTTAGAACTCTTTTGGACGAAAAGCTTTTCCAGATGACTTGGTTAATTATTAATATAGCGAAGTTCAGTTTTATGACAACAAAGCAAAATGTTATAGCTGTACCAATATCTGTACGAGATGCACAGGAATGTAATGATTACTTTTTGGCTATAAAACTGGATCTTTATAAACATTTCGTTGGTTTCTGGACACAACTATGGGTGTGGGTGTGGGTGTGGGTGTGGGTGTGAGTGTGGGTGTGGGTGTGGGTGTGGGTGTGGGTGTGGGTGTAGTTCTGGACCCTGCCACACCCACACCCACTCCCACACCCACACCCACACCCACACCCACACCCACACCCACACCCACACCCACCCCCACACCCACACCCACACCCACACCCACACCCACACCCNGAAGACAAAGTTTTTTCGATCCCTGAGGGGATACAAAGCTGAATGCTGATTCTCAGAAGAATAAAATTGAGTTCGAACTTTTCAGATGCATATACCGTAGTAAGACACATCTCCTTTATGAGAACACGCAGATTTTCTCTAATTTATAGAGTAGGTTCAACTTTTTTGAAACCTCAGAATCTTTCAAAATCTTTCAAAATCTTTTAAAATCTTTTAAAATCTTTCAAAATCTTTCAAAATCTTTCAAAATCTTTTAAAATCTCTTAAAATCTTTTAAAATCTTTTAAAATCTTAAAATCTTAAAATCTGCTTTTTCCCCCTTGGGTTTATATCAATGACAGACACATTTTCAAGACATGTTTTAGTTGATCCAAAGAAGCGAGTATGTTCTTTAAAATAGTTTTGTTTACTTTTCAAATGCGAACGAAATTGAAACAGTTGACTGGGATGTTAAAAGAATTATCATGCTTCTAGAGTTTTCGCTTCTGCTGACGTAAAATTTTCATTCATCAAAGAAAGCTAGTTTCGATTTTCATCATTGCACCTTCTCTCAGCTCATTGAATTTGTACAAAGAAGTCGAATAGGAATCGATTGTGCACGAATACAGTTAATCTTTTGGTACCATACGTTGTCAATGATGGATCACTCGATTGAATTTTCATATTTATTCAAAGATCAAAGGATCTTGGTTTTTAAGAAAGCTTTCGAAAAATGAAATGAGCTCAAATGTGAATGTAGATCTGTCTTTAGCTTGCATTCATCTAACAGATGAGCCACATTAAATTATCGCTCTATTTTGCCTTCGATAATATTTTACAACCGCTCTATCTGGCGATACCAACTTCATTTTCTTACTACATCTATATATTACAAAATCTCTGGATATTCGAAAGATGGTTTTGCTCAAGATGAAAACGGGAAAATCACCTGTGGCAATATCCAAAACCTTATACAATGTAGTTGGCGAACGAACTGTTTGAAAATGAAAGCCTATGTATTTAAAACTTGAAAACACCTGGACCTGTACAAACAATCTGAATAAAAGATGTTATCAACAGAGTCAAAAGACTTTATCAACGTGACGGGTACCACATGTAATGTGACTTTATTACTTGCAGCTTGAGCAAAACTACTTTTTGGATATCTAGAGATTTCATACGATGTAGATGCTGTACGAGAATGAAGTTGGTATCAGCTGATAAAACTTTTGTAACATTTTCTTAAAGGTAGAACAGATCGATAGTTTGATCTAGGCTAACCATTATTCATCATTCAACACTCAATGCCTATAGGCATTCATTTAGCGAGTCTACGCTATCTCATAAGCACTGTCAGTTATAAAGTTTAAAAATGAAGATTCATTTTTCGATGATCAATCCTACTTTGTAGAACTTAAAAGTAGTTCCACAGAGACGCGTAGAATTGTTGACATGAACTATATTGTTTTTCGTGAAATATTGCATAACATAAGGTGCCGCTGCAAATTAACTAAGCTTAATATCATAATTCAAGAGAAAAGTGAGTATAAAACTGCTACGAAAAACATTATTTGATTTTTATCAAAAATCACATTTATTTATTCAAGCTTTCGATAGGTTACACCTATCATCATCAGGAATGACAAAATAAAAAGAAAAACTATGTTTATATATATGATGTGAGATGAGAGATCAAACAGATTAATTGGTAGATAATAATAATTCGCGAATTATTTTCGTAGAACTTATGTTNTTCATTTTTAGGATGGTACACCGGTTTTGGCCTGATCATGTGTGAAAGGTTTTCCAGAGACCTTTTGAAAATCCCAAGGATTTTGAACGAACATTTTTCGATTCTGACTATCACAGATTGTAGCCCATATGAAATAGTATCTACCCTAAAGTTCTCATTGCCCGGCCCCTTCTGGGTAACGAGATACAAAGGCACTAAGTCACCGTCGCCAAAATTCATATCTGAAAAAAGACTGACCTGGTCGAGAAAACTCCTTTCTTGTCCGAAGGAGGCAACGAATGAATCAGGCCAAAACCGGTGTACCATCCTAAAAATGAACGCTCTACACAGTGGTGGAAACCATATAAGGTATGGGCAAAAAGTTCGCGACATTTTCTTATCGATATTAATAGACAAATTTCTAAGAACTTTTTTTCATATAATATACCAAAAGATGCAGCGTGAAAAGCTCTACAATTTGCATAAGACCGCTTTTTTTACAGTTGCACTTTTTGTTTTCAAAATCATCAAAACTTCAAGCGACCAAATTTCGACGTTGTGAAAACGATATTTTTCTCGGCACAAGATGCAGCGTAAAAAGCTCTACAATCCACGAAGAAAAGCTCATTTTAATTGTTTACTTTTTGTATACAAAAAAAAAAAAAATTCTGTGCGATCAATTTTCGACGCTACGAAAAGATAACATGAAAAGACATTTCTTTTTTCTTATTTCATCAGCTTATCTTCTAATATGTTTTCGTAAAAAAAACAAAATATACCACAAGATGCAGCGTGGAAAGCTCCACAATATATACAGGTGATGAAAAGATGAAATAAGAAAAAAGATAATTGCTCGTTCGTGTTATCTTTTCGCAGCGTCGAAATTTGGTCGCTCGAAGTTTTGACCATGTTGAAAACAAAAAGTGCAACTGTAAAAAAAGCGGTCTTATGCAAATTGTAGAGCTTTTCACGCTGCATCTTTTGGTATATTATATGAAAAAAGTTCTTAGAAATTTTTCTATTAATATCGATAAGAAAATGTCGCGAACTTTTTGCCCATACCTTATTTCTCCTCTTACAAAATGTGGGGAATGACGAGGGCTTTCGGGACAACTTGATAGTTCGTTTGATAGGCAGCTAGATTGTTAGATAGACAATTAGATAATTAATTATGTAGATAGCTAGATATAATCGGTGGAAATCGGATTCCAATCGATTGTATTCGGACTTTGTTTCAAATTAATCGGATTATAATTGCAAAGTTTTTCACGGAGGATTAATTGAAGTGTCACTGCATTGAAATACATTGTGAACGTATTTCTTCTAACAGCATGATAACGCAACTCAAAACTTGCATTATTATGCGAGATATTCTCAATGCATTAGAATGACTTAATTTTTTAATCAAATTTAATGCATGATATGAGTTGCATTATCATGACGTTATGACAATTCTTTTTCTATGGTAAAATAATGCATTCTAGCGTTCGTTATTCTGCAAAATTGGCTACATGGGTTCTTTCTCTAAAACATTTCTCTTAGAAACGTAAGCTCTCTCGACCGCCATTTGACGGTAGCGTTTATCGTATATGATAGGAATGCTTTAAATTAGAATAGGACCAGTTGTCTAGGGGGAGGGTTCCCACCCCCTGATTTTTTAAAATATGTTATAGAGCGTGTCAAGTTACATATAATCCGAAAATTTTACGAATTATCGATTTTTTAAAAAGAACTTACAGAATTCACTATCTGCACTAGATATCGAGAAGTTCGGAGAAGAGCTGAAAAGAAAAGTGACAGAATTCTAAGCAGAAAACAGTCTCGTTTCTCGTCGACACAGGTCGACGCAATGGGGGAAAAGCGGCTTCTGGCTCCTACCGGCTCCTGGTGGCTCCCAGCGGCTCCTATCGGCTCCTGGCGGATTCTGATGGATCCTAGTAGATCTTGCTGGTTACTACTAGTAAAAGTAGGGCAGTTTGCATCTAGTTCCGAATAGACGAACTGTTTGCACCCGTCACCCGAGCTGAACTCAGCTATTCGAACAGTTCTCTTGAACTGAACTAACCTGCTGCAATAGATATGACGAACTGAGCTGAACTGAACTGCTCAACCGTTCAGCTCAGTTCATAGAACGGATAGGAGCATATCCTGATATGAATCCTATAAATTTTGAAGCCCTCATACAGGGGGTACTTGAGATGCCTCAGGTTCTACTATAGGGGGTACCGTTGGTATCTCAAGTTCCAGTATAACGGGGTATATTTGGTACCTCAAGTGCTACTATAGGGGAATACCTCGAGTACCTCAAATCCTAGTATTGGGGGCCGGGGTACCTTAGGCTAAAGTACCACCATGTAGTCTGAGTTGAGGAACATAAGCTACTTGCCCATCATAGATTGAAGCAGTCTGCTTTTTTACAGGTCGGTAGAGCGATCGTTCTGAAATTTCAACCCGGAGTGGCCTGTATACCCGCTTCACAGGTGCGAATGGTTTAACTTGTCCAAACCGGCCTAATCCAGGGTCACTGGTTTTGAACAAGTCAGACCGATTCGGACGGGTTAAAATCGATAATCCAGCGTAATAGATGGGATAAACGAGATACATCAGTGAATCAATTAATGTCAATATTCCAGCAACACACGACAGCTCAAGAAGGAACTTTGTTCTCGAGTAAAGCGTGATTGGCTAACTTGGTATGCTATCATTTAGAAGTATGATTTATCAATGGTTACCGGAATAGTTTCAGAAATAAAATTTTTGAGATACGCTCTTGAGAAAATGTTTCTGAGCATATTGGGAGCGATCTTGATCAATTTAGACCGGACCTACAACAAAATACCGGTAAGGACCGGTTGACTACAAAAACTCGTCGATGAAAAACTCAGACTGGCAGCGGGACCGGGTTACCAGTAGAACCCGTCAGGTCCAAAATTTTCAAAGCCGAACCAGACCCGGACCCAGTTTACTCGATGTTTTTGATACTCGGACCTGATTGATTAAATTTTTTCGAAGCCTGGCAGGGACACAGCTGATGAAAGATTTTCGGACTCGTTTCCACTTTATACTGATGAAACTTTTTTCAACACCGGAATCAAACTGCATTTCGAACATTTTCAATGAAAAATGAATGAGAACCAAAAATATCCAAAACATTTTATTATTTCTATGAAATTACTTTTTTGGACCCTACCCGGAGCCGATCGGGTCCGGTTTCGGGTCCTAGCGGATGAGCTCTGATCGCCGGTAGCCATTCAAACTATACTCACTACAGTACAACTTGAGGTGCCTGATGTGCCCCCATATAGTAGGATTTGAGGTACCCAAGGGGGAAAAAGCGGATCCGAGGATCCGCTTTTCTCCCTTGGGTCGACGTTGCTTCTAGATATCCTGAAAGAGCGAACAACATCTTTGAAGCCCTTTTTCAGTTTTGAGACGATTCAACAAAAGCCATCTGTTTTCAAGTGCAAAAGATTGTTGGCGGTGATGCAAAAGAAAGAAAATTCATTTTTGCGTTCTCTGTCTTTCAGTCGTTCAATTTCGTTTAGCTATCTCTCTTACCTACTTTTGCGAAACACGAATGTTCGCGCAAAAGCCAGAACTGCTTTAGAGTACTATAATAAGTTTTACCTGCAAAAGCACAAATATTGCCAATGCAAACGTCACTACTCTAAAGAGAACACACGTGGAAAAGATTAAGAGCAGGCAAACAGTGTTATTATCAGTCGTCACCTCCCACTTCGTGCTGTTTCTCTCATCTCCTCGCTCCTGATTTAATATCTGATAGAAGGGGTAACGAAAAGTCAGAAGCTTTTATGATAAAAGACATGAAACTAATGAGTAATGATAGCGTGTCACATACTCTGAGAATAGATGTATAAATGTCCCAAACCGTTTATCAACGCCTACACACGTATCATATCATGTTCTAAATGAATGCAAAATCTCAGTCGAAAAACATATTTCAGAAAAATAAGATCTTTTTGAATAACTTTTGATAGAAACAAGATAGAGAACTGCGATTTTCACCGTTGGAAAGAGGAGATGGAGAAGCATAGAATCGTCTATTACAAAACATTGTGACTTGGTTTTTCTAAGGTTTCCAATCGATCTTTTTGAAAACCAACGTACACTGATAGGTGACTACAGTGAATTTTCAATGGGCAGGTGTGTTAAAAGCGCCAATCAATGATCTAGTAACTGCACAATGCTCAGGTTATTAGCTTTTATCGTTCAAGGGTTATAGATATTCTAGTGAAAACTCTAAACCAATTTTCCTAGAAATTTCTGTGAAAAAAATCATTTTTTTTAAATTTTTTTTGTAATAAAAGCCATTTTTCTATTGCTTTGTTAGGAAAATTCAATAAAGAAGCTTCATAAAACACATTTGAAAACCTTGTATACCCTTGTGGGCAAAATCGAAAAAAAAGCAAATATCATCTAGTCGACGACATTCTTCGCCCCCTGAAGACATTCTTCGCCCCCTGATGACATACAGTCACCATTGTTATTCTTTTCATTCGTGCTATGCTTTTGTAGTAGTAGAATATAAATCCTTTTGATTGTCTTTCACAATTACACAATAGAATTGAAATATAGAAGTGAAAAAGAAGTGAAAATAGACATTAATCGTATTTCAACCATATACACAATGGCTACAATCGTCAAACAAAAACCGATTACTATTAAATGTTCAAATTCATCAAAAGATATTGAACACATAACTTGCATAGCACTTGAATCAAGTACAAAACAAACACCAATTAGAATGATTTGGATCTATTCGAATACAGCAAATACATCAAAAGAAGATTTCATGCCAGCCGAACATTTACAAACGACTCTGTCGGATACACTCAATTATTTTCCTATACTAGCTGGTCGTGCTACAGAAGATGCAAAAGGCAATGTCACGATACATTTAACAAATGAGGGTATCCTCTATACTGAAGCAGAATGTATGACTCATACGTTGGATTATTTCGTACCACGAACGCTTCCCGACGAAGAATTCGAGTATGAACATATTAACATAAGTGATTTATCTGTAAGAGTAAAAACCGATTTGACAGGAGCTTGTGTGTCAATACAAGTGACACGTCTAAAGTGTCATAGTGTTATTTTAAGTATATCAGCTCTTCATTGTTTAATGGATGCACAAAGTACGTCGGATTTTATCAATGCATGGGCTTCTGGTAAACCACCGAAAAAAATGCCAGTGTTTGACAAAACCTTCGTGTTATATCCAACCGAAGAACAACGACAGCAAATTAGTACTCTGTCTCGACCAAAGGACTGTGTTTTTAATCGAACTGTGGCATTACCGTCTGGCTCACCATTCAGTCAAGTACCACAACAACAACGTGTGATAAGCAAAGTTTATTTCTTCTCTGCTGACGAATTAAAAATGATTAAAAATGAAGCCTCAAAAAACCTAACAGAATCCATTGATTTCATCAGCACGTATGATGCACTTTATGCTCATATGATTTTAGTAATTGCTGCCGCTACTCAAACGTCATTAACTGATACTGTCAAAATTCTTCAAGCATTCAATGGTCGGCCAAGTTTCGTTTCTTGTTGTTCACCAACTGTTCTCAACTATTTTGGTTCATTACCATTTTGGCTCTATGCTTTGATACCATCTGATCGACAACCAACACTCTCATCATTAGCACAACAGATTCATGAAATGCATTCAAAACAATCAGCGAATTCACTGAGAGACTACAATGCTTATTTAATGAGTGATGATGGTAGCATACTTACAAATCGAGTCGATGCAGATTTCATTAATCGTGATTTTCATTGTACCTCATGGCGAAAAATGAATATGTTAGATGCTAATTTTGGTAACAGTGGATTTCCAGTCTATAGTGGACCAGCGGATTGCTTAAATCCGCGATATTTTCCAATGATGGATGCATGTATAAGAGATTCATCGGTTTATATTTTGCTAGGATTGCGAGAACAAGATTACGAACGAATGATGCAACAAAATATGCTACATAAATTTCGATAATTTCTAATGAGAATAATCTAAATAGCTGTGCTTGTTTCAATCAAGGCTTCGTTGAAAAATAAAGCATTCAGCTAGATTTTGAGTTTAGTGTTCACATGAGACATATCAATGAATTATAGATAACAAAAAATAAGATGTGATTGTGAATACGATGTTTTATGATGGTAAGAATGAGAATAAGGTACCAGATGCTCAAGTTAATTTAAACAAGATTCTTTTACTTCTAACCATGATTGCAATATGTCTTCAATTGAATAAGGTCTGAGGACCTCGATTGAGCAGGATTGGCCGTGGCTTACATGGATCGACGGACAGAGTTTGACAATATGACTGATAAAATGTATCATACACACATACACGATTTTTTGATCATGTTTGATTCGAGTCGTCATAACAACCGATATTGATATATTATGAATCAACCAGCATAATAAGATGGAAGACTGTGTGTGAAAATAAAAGTTCAAATTCGAGATACTTGGGTAGATTTTTGCCAACGATAAAAACTGACTAGGTCAGCTGCTGCCGATTTGAACAGTACTCTCTTCAAAGGGCGTCTCTTTCGATATGCATGGTCTACTCTTTCACATTGGCTTCGAGCTCTCTAGTTGGAAACAATGTTTTTGTGCAGTATAGGGCTGTTAAATTTTAGCTATTTGATAACTAAGTTCTTACTCATTCAGTTACTAGTTACTGGTAACTTGTAACTTAATAAGTTACAAGTTAAAGTATAAGATCCCTATGGGTCTTTTGCTCGGATTCAATTGTTGCTATGCTGCATTCGGTCATTTCTACATTAATTTCGTATTTGTCAGTTGTGTCTCGTTTATTTCTGTCTTCATCTTCGTATTCATTTCTTATTGTGCAGGGCTCAATTATGCTATACACTCCTTTTCAGTCTGTCTATGACATCGGTGCTCTTCGAAGGAACACACTTATGTCTGCTCATCAAGCTCTCTAAGGGTTTTTTGTCTCTCCACGACGTCTGTGATACTGAACAAAAATTATTTCCGTCTGTTCCTAATGGTTCATAACTATTTTGCGCCCGTTCATAATGCTGTGTACGAATCATTTTGTGTCTGTCCGTGATGTTCGTGGGGCAAGAAGGGGGTGATTCACTTTTCTCGCTCTATACTTCAACACTCATTTCCAAATCGTGTTTCACAAAATAGTTAAAGCGAGCAATCCATTACTACTAGGTATGAAAGACGTATTGGACGAACACTGTCGAACGGATTCTCGTTCTTCAGGGGCAAAAGTAAAAAGAGGTAGCACTTTTATGAATCTTCACTGGACGTCCGAGAATAGGCACATGGAATCCGAAAAACAACACATTAATGAACCAAGATACGGGGTGATGTTTTCGCAGTTTACTATGCTTTCCGCTATTCTTTCATTCTTCGAATTTGGAAAAACAATTTGGCTAACGTATTCGTTATGCCTAAAAATGGGTGAGATGAACATGTCAGCACAAATTCAATCATTAGATTGGATAATATCAATATAACAATGACAAATACATTAATTTTGTGAAACAGGATTGGAAATAAGTGTTGAACCTATGTAGTGCGAAATTGTATTCTTTCCTCCATAGACCATGACTGACACACAGACAAATAGGAAGAAAAGAATATCCTGGCGTCGGAGCGGGGAAAGTTCAATCCAACGATTCTCGAATGTGAAATAGATTGAACACAAAACTGCATACCAAAAGGTCAATCTTCGATATGCCATGTTGTTACTAAATAGTACCACCGGCTTAATTTATCGATACTTCACATCGGTTCCGTAAATGTCATGAGAACCATCCACCTATGAAGCCATTTCAAACCTATACCAATTTGAAGAGGCAAGTCTCTTAATCAACAACATCACGATAGTAAATCATAAAACTCGTTCCTGTGCTATTGAGGTATGGAACTTTATATGCCACAAAATCACATTGCCAGCCCCCTCGGACTTTAAGGAAGCGGACTATTCCAGCAAAACGTATCCTATGCAATCCGGCTTGTTGAGTTCTACGGGAATCTCACCATTTACTTGAGCGGAAAAGCTAAATCCCAAAAATAGTGGCTGATTCTGGGGTAAAAAAGTACCTATTTATTTTCAATCGGATCATGTGAGCACGATTTGATCCTGAAGTCGGTCCGGACGCCAAGGGAAACTTTTATGGTAGATGTAACTCGACGAGCTCTATCTACTAACATAGAAAGCTATTTTTTGAAAATTGGTTCAACAATCTTCAAAATCCGAAATACCACCCAAAAATTGGTCATTTTTCTTGATTTTTCTCTTATATCCTCGAATTGAACAGGAAGCCGATCCGGACGCAAAGCGAAAGGTTAACAGTAGATGTAACTCTTCGAACTCAAAAAATTCTTCGATTCGATTTTGCGCGATTTAAGCGAATCCTGGCAGATCGACGTGGCTATACTCTCCCTCGGACAAAAAAACGGCCTTTTTCCATTTCATTTTTGCATCGCTTAATAAGTTGTTTTAGAAAAACAAAATTGTGTGCGACCAATTTTGGACGCTGGGAAAAAATCATTTTTTTCTATGCGAACGAGAAATTCCTTTTTCCTTATTTCATCTTTTTATCAACTAATATGTTTTTGTAAAAAAAACAATATACCACAATATGCAACGTAAAAAGCTCTACAATTTACGCAGAACAGTTTATTGAAATAAGAAGAAAGGAATTTTTCATTGGTGTAGAAAAATGATCCTTTCGCAGCGTCGAAAATTGGTCGCACACAATTTTGCTTTTTTTGAAAACAAAAAGTACAGAATTAAAATAAGATTTACTTTGTAAATTGTAGTTCTTTTCACGCCGCATCTCCTGGTATATTTTGTTTTTTTTTAAACAACGTATTAAGTGATGCAAAAATGAAATGGAAAAAGGCCGTTTTTTTTGTCCGAGGAAGACTGTAAAAAAATTAACATCATATTTTTTTGTGTGAGTTTATTCCATCAATAAATTGAATGGTGAGTATTTATTCTAAGCAATTAAATAAAATATGTATATTTTTTATTTAGATTCATCTCAACAATATATTCAATTGTAAGTAGTTATTTAAAAAGCTTCAAGAAATTTTTTTCATCTAGATTTATGTCTACAACAAGTTCCAAGGTAAGTATTTTGCAAATAACTTCTCAGTTGTCGATGGCTCGGCTTGAAGTTTTTTTTTTAAACGTAGCCAGTGAAATTTCTTTGCAAAACACCGTAAAAAGAGTTCTTAAAAAGAATAGATGAAAAACTATATCTGGTCAGCGGTACCACACTCTAAATAGGTTCATTTTCAAGTTTCTATTTTTGTTTTTTTCAATTTGGTGTCATCATTTGATCATATACAGAAAAAAACTGTATATGTCATTTATCTTCCTTGACTCGAGTTTTAAGGATCTTCCATGTAGAATCATCAAAATTTTTATTTGCGTAATTAAGTCAAGTAAACGATTAATACGGATTCAAATTTATTACCAATTTGAAGAAAAATATTTTACTACAATTAAGACACAAGTGAACTGTCGCAAAGACTTTTCTGCAATGAGTAATGCAATTGAGGAAAGTCATCAGTGGCTCCAATCTGTTTTTCAACAAAATTTGCTATCGGGATAACATAGACCTATCTAGAGATTCTTTTTAAGCTCTTTTAGAAACATTACACCATAAAAAACATAGAAAACTTGATTTAGAATAGTCTGAAGTCTGTTTAGTCAGAAGAAGATGAATAATTAGTTTGATGAAAAAAATGACTCTGAAAGTGAGGCTTGTTTTTCAATATAGTACTGCTGATCATATAGCGTGTTTCAGTTATATTTTTAAGAACTCTTTTTATGACATTTTGTAGAGATTTTTGTCGACTATATTTTAAGAAAAAGTTTAAACCGAACTACCAACAATTGAAAGAGAGATTCAAAAAAAACTTAGAATTATACTTTATTCACCATTCGTTATTTTTTGATGAAATTAAATAAATTTAAAAAAAATTGTTGTTTTTTGTTCACGAAAGGAGGCATACGAAAAACTTGCTCTTCCTCTTGACTCAAGAGAATATTTCTTGATTACAATGGAAAACGATAGAATACGACGGTCGCAACGTTTGACATGAAATAGCGAGACGTAACATCATGACTTAGGTATAGAAGTATGAAATGAAATCATTAGCAGCTAGCGGCAAACGAGGGAAGTGTATAGTTATTGTTGAGCTACGCCCATCTACGCACACTTTCGCTCGATCTTTGATCAATGAGAGTGTCTTTGCAACCTATATCTTCCAAAACTAACAAGAGAATTCTCATCGTATGATTGTGAAATGATAAAAATCCTTTTGATGAGTAACTCTCACACCACAGAATATAATTGAGTGATCCAAAATGGTTGTTTTTATTTATATTTCTAGAGTATTGTGTAACTCAAGTCAGCGACTAAAAGTCATTGTCTGATGGCAAACATATCTCTTCTTGAACTTCCATCAGAAATAGTGCATCGTATATTCGATCATTGCGATATTCAAACGGTCATATTTTCTATTCGTCGTGCCTGTCAACGATTCTATGGTCTTTGTAAAATCTATAATCGATTTGAACTCATTTTCAATTGGGAATCACCATATACTCTTCAATTGATATCTTCTTGTATTCCACCGGAAGGTCTCAGTTCAGTGACCATCTCCAACGATTTTCGCCAAAGAGACCGAATTCACTTATTTTTGTCAATATTCGATAGTTATCGATTTACTGGACTTCATTCACTGACTCTTTGTAATATCAGCGATGTGGACTTAGAAAACTTTTTCAAAAACTTAAATACTCAATCCTTAATATCGCTTTCCATTGAATCAAGCGAGGAAGTATATCATAGAGCAGGTGCTGCTATTTCATCAATACTTCCTCGGTGCAATCTTGAAAAGCTTTTCCTAGGCAATATGGATTATATTGTACGTAGCATATATTGGCCATATCAATACAAATTACAGCATCTGACCATTAGTATCTGCACTTACAGTGATTACCTTGCAATGCTTGCTCAATTCCCTTATTTACAAACATTTACCATGCAAGAATGCACCTTAAATGGTATCAATGGAAATCTAGATGCATCTTTTGAAGCAATATCTCATTCCTCATTGAAGTCTGTAACCATCAGTAATTGGACTCTTTCCATGGAGCATCTCGAATTACTTCCACTGCCACCTTCACTTCGTCAGTTCAAGTTAGTTTCTCGCAGAGAAAGGTTCGACTCTGCCTTTAATAGTTCTTATTGGGAAAGCTTCATTGAAAGGAAACTGCCTGAATTACAGAAATTAATATTCTTCTTTTCCTATATATATAAAAATCACGATAATTTCATTAGTCTCCATTCATTTATTGCACCATTTCGTTCATCTTTCTGGTTGGACGATAAACGTTGGTTCATAACATGTTCTTTTAATTTAAATGCAAAGACCATATTGCTTTATACGGCACCAGTATGCATTACTGCTTTTTATGATGCTGTTAGATGTGAAGTATCGTCGATAGAGAATATTTGTCGTCTTATTCAACGATCAAAACGTAAAATAGCTGATGTCGAATCAGATGAGGTATATTTGGTAATTTATTCAATACATAACATGATGATTTTTAACTAGACCTTTGGTAAAAATCACTGATGTAAAAGATTGAAACTTTGAGAACGCAATATTCTTTATTAGTTGATATTATTGTCATTGTATAGTGAGAAAACCATTCCAGTATCATGATATATCAAGTTTTTACAACCATTGTTTTACTCAACATATAAAAAATTGAAAAAAATCGTTTTCTCTACTGGAACATAAATTCATATTTCCAAAAAGTAGATCGACTTCTCCACCAAGGTGTATTACTTTCAAAACATATTCATCGTTCTATGGAACAAATGACTTTGCTCATTTCTTCCACTAAGTTAACGAGTCAGAATTTTTCTTTTCGTTTTTCTTTCTCTTAAACATTGTAAAGTTGGGTCATCTTCATATGTTAACACAGACAATCACCACACTATCTCTCGAGAACCAAAAAATCGGAGACAAAGAAACACAACATCTGGCTGAAGCATTACGAGATAACACAGTAGACCTCATTTACTTTTCATCCCTCTCATATATCCATTTGTACTTTTTCACATAGACACTCACTAGTCTAAATTTTCAGTACAATCAAATCGAAGCTTTTGGAGTGCAGCATCTCATTAATGCATTGGGATATAAAACAGTAATCCACATTCTCTCTTAAAGCCTCATTTCTATTTTTTCACATAGGCACTCACCAACGTGAATTTACAATTCTATCAGTTCGGTGCTTCTGCAACACAATATATTGCGACTGTTTTAAAAAATAACACGGTGAACTTCATTCTCTTTTCATTTCTCCTATGTCTTTCATTTGTAATTTTACACACAGACACTCACCACACTAGATTTCTCTGACAGTCAAATCCAAGACAACGGAGCAAAAAATCTGGCTGAGGGACTGCGAAACAATTCGGTAACCATAATTCTCTCTTCACCTCTCTCATGTGCCAATGTACACTTTTCCATGCAGACACTTACTACACTATATCTGAGGTCCAATCGAATCGGAGACAACGGAGCAACACACCTAGCTGATACATTACGAAATAATACGGTAATCCTCATGCTTCCTTCAGCTCTCTCACATCTCCAATCCGTAATTTTTCATGTAGACACTCACCATCCTCAATCTCGAACGCAACCAAATCGGGGACAGAGGAGCGTACCATCTGGCTGATGCATTACGAAATAACACAGTGATTTTCCTTCTCCTTTCAGTTTTCTCATAGTTTTCATCGGTAATTTTTCATACAGACACTTACAATCCTCGATCTCGAACACAATCAAGTCGGAGACAAAGGAGCACATCATCTGGCTGATGCATTACAAAATAACACGGTAATCTTCGTACTTTGTGAATCTATCTCGTATAGTTATCTTCATATTTTGAACAGACAATCGTTAAACTAAATCTCAAGAACAATAATATCAAAACTGCCGGAATACAAATTACTGTTATTGCATTACGAAACAACATGGTAACTCTCATTCTCTTGCCATCTTGCATATCTATGTCTACTTTTTTTCATACAGACACCAACAAAACTCGATCTTGAGTACAGTCAGATTGGAGACGAAGGAGTACATCATTTGACTGCTGTATTACGAAATAATACGGTAACTCTTATTCTCTGTTCATTTGTCTCATATTTTTATCTGAAATTTTTAACATAGACACTCACTGAACTCGAGCTTCAGCACAATGAAATCAGTGACAAAGGAGCACGACATCTGGCTGATGCATTACGAAGAAATATGGTCACTCACCCCTTTTTCATCTCTCTCATATATCTATCTCGGTTTTTTGATACAGACACTTACGAAACTCGGTCTTCAGCACAACCAAATCGGGCAGGAGGGAGCATACTGTTTAGCTATTGCATTAACAAAGAACACAGTAACATTTCGTCTTCCTTCATGTCTATCATATCTCTATCTGCAATTTTTGGCACAGACACTCACTAAACTCGATCTCGAGCACAATCAGATCGGAGCTCTCGGAGGACATTATATCGCTGATGCATTGCGAAATAACACGGTGACCGACATTCTTTGTTCACTTCTCTAGTATACTTATGAGCTGATTTCGAATAGACACTCATTGTACTTAATCTTATGAACAATGGCATCCAATCTGCTGGAACACAATTTCTTGCTGTTGCATTACAGCATAACAGGGTAACTCTGATTGCCTCTTCATCATCTTGTGTATTCATATTTTACATTTTTTCACGCAGACGCTCACCACACTCCATCTCGGGTACAATCAAATTATAAACGAAGGAGCATCACATATGGCACATGCATTACAAAATAACACAGTGATCGTGCTAATCTTTTAATCTCTCGCATGTTCGCATTTGCATTTTTTTCGTACAGACACTGACCACACTATGCCTCCAGCATAATGGAATTGGAGATGAAGGAGCAGAAGATCTGGCTAATGCAGTGCTATATAATATGGTGACAGGGCTGTCATTCTTTCTTTATCTCTCTCATGTCTGTATTTCTACTGTTATACATAGACACTCACGACACTGATGATTCACAATAATTCAATCGGGAAGGATCTTGACGATCATATTCGAGAAATGATTGAGCGGAATCGACGCAAAGCCATATCGTAAACGTTGTTTATACAGATCGCAGTGCAAAACTGAACGTTCATGATGAATCTGTGATTGCCATGTCGTTTTGATGATTTTATTTGGAAAAGAAAAGAAATATTTTTGTTGACAAATGATTTTTTTGTGAATGACAATATGAAAATGACTCTCTGCTTCGGAAATGGTAAAGGTAGAGGATTACATTATTCATGAGTTATTTGTTTGTGATCTGACTGCAGAAAGATAGTTTATATACGATTTGTTATCGATGATTGTGTGAAGAGTTGGGTGAGTCTTAAAAAAAATGATTTTGCGATTTCGGAATCAAGTGAATTTTCAATTGCAAAATGTCATGAATAATGTTGTATTGCATGGTGTAAGTGATTTGTTGTATCTTCTTTTTGTAAAAATAAAGATAGAAATATCAGATTCAACTTTTGATGAACGATCGGCTATGTACTAGAAATATCGTCTTCTTTTAAAGAATTCTAGTTTTCGATTATCAGCAACTCTAATGTCTGGTTGAAGATGTTCGGGGTAAAACTATCTGTCTTGCTTTCGGGTCGACAGAATATGAGGTTTCGTTTTGTCGTTCATTATGTTTAAAGTTGAAAGCGCATATGAAAGTAAACACTCTCCATGTAAGTACACCCTGATTTATTGTCAGTCGAATTCTCTGATGAGGAAAAGCCATCAACTGTTTAATCGCTTTTGCATTGAGACTATGTACACTATGAAGATCAAAATGAGTTATCAATACCCTACAAAGAATTCGAACAGTTAGCTTACTGCTACGAAGATACTGCAATTTTATGACATGTTGCAAAATGATTGTCGTGATTTCCTTAAGAGTATCAGAAAAAGTGATTTTCGAATTTCTACTTAAAACTTTACACAGAAAAAGACCTTGACAAAACTGCTTTCTTTGGAAGTTTTAGATCTTTTAAATAACTTCTATGTCGAAATGAGAGCGTGAAATTTGATAGTTTATCGAAATAAGGTAAACAACAAGTTATTACCATAGCTGTGTCTTAGGATAGAAACAGCAAAAAGTTCTGAAAGATTGACGAAAAGTTATTCTTATTAATGTCTGCTGCTACGTAGTTTCAAGTTGAAATTCGAAAATCAGCTTTTTTGATGTCCCAAGGAAGACCAAGTCATTCATTTTAAAAATGCCCTAAAAGTGCCGTATCTTCGTAACAAAAAACTGATTGCCCAAATTTTTTTCAGGGTGTTGACAGCACATCTGGATCTACATAATGAACATAGTCTCAATGCAAAAGCGATTGAACAGTTGACGGTCTTTCCTCAGGAGAACATATTTCAAGTTCGGAACATGGTTTTGAAATATTTGGAACTAGTTAAACAATCCTGTTTAGTCTATTGATCATTGATATGGATATGACGATTGTATACGGTCAATTAGGACCGCTTCTTTTTTAGAATAATGAGCATACCACTTTATTACGCTTGTACTTTTTCTTTGTCATTTTGTCGAAATCAAAGTGATGGTATCTACATGAATGGTGGGTGTGCGTACAAGAGAAGAAAATAGACAGAAACACCTCTGCAAAGATGACTATGTTATTTCTAGAGTAGGATCGAAGCTGACGACATTTCTCGCTTTGCATAGAATATCGTTGTTTTTTATAAAGGAGTTGTAGTTTTCAAAGTATTAGAAAACTTGTTAGATCATTACGGGTTCCCCATGTTCTTTAACCAATCTCTGTGTTAGTCATAATATTTTTAAAAACTTTTATTCAACAATCTAATTTTTTCATTCATTTTAAATCTGAAACTTTAGTTTCTGATTATAAAAAGAATAGACATAAAATCTCTTAAGTATAGAATATTTATTGCTGTACTATTTGCGTTCTTGTATTGTCAATGACATTTTTAAACAAAATAGAATATTTATTGTGAAAAAAAAAACAGAACAGATAAGATTTGATTTCCATTTTCGCGACAATGATCAGAATAAACTATGTAGATAATATGAGAAACCAAATTTTTCATAAGCATTACTACAAATCTTCTTGGAGTAACTGCTTTTGAGGATCGAGACAAAGAATTCACAGGATGCCTCAAAAGTTTCTACTCAAAAATGTTTTTTCGTATGGTAGGTGACACCATTAATATTCTATATCTGTGAACAACTTGTGAAAGTTCTTCTTAAAGTAATTATCATTAGCCGAATTACAAGAATATCGTCTTTTTTCCTGATTCCGTAATAATGTTTCGCAGTGCTTCTTTTTAAACTGTCTCATTTTTGACTTAACATTATTCGATTTCTTTTTATGAAGACATATTAAAACTAATTTCTATAAAATGATAGTTTGAGATTTGAGCAATTTCAATATCAGAATAAATCTAGTAAACGAAATAATTAACAAACCCAACGTTGCGAACTCTTAATATAGAACCAAAAAAACAAAGTTGAATTTTTGAATCATGGTTAATAGTAATTACTTTAATGAGCACTTGTATAGGTTGCTCATGGAAATAAAACCTTGATAGCGTCGCCTATCATACGTGAAGTAAATTAATCTGTATTGAATGTACTGCACTTGAAGGACTTAATTGCGTTGATGTCATTAGATTTATCATCTGTTTTTCAAAATTAAATTGATGATATCGGAAAGTTTCGATCATAGAGCAAAACGTTGTATAATAACCGATGTTAATTAGATCTATATTTGACTTCCTCCATCACTCAATAAATTTAATGACAATCAGTTATTAGAAGTTTTTCTTTCAAACTATTTCTCTGGATCTTCTTTCCAAAATCAATTGTTGACGTAAGTTCTTGCTGATATTGATTTGAATAACGAGAATATTCAATATTTGTTTCTTTGTAAAATATGTTAATTAAATCAAAAGCTAGAATTTTAAAAAGAGCTTTTGAAAACTTTTTTGGACATCTATGTTGTTCTTAAATATATTGTCCATCATTTTCTTCATTCGAATCAATACTACTTACAAGTATTTTAAGAAAACTTTCGTTTTAATCATCGTTTTGTTTGAACAATGAACTTAAAAAATAGATAATTAATTTATTGAAGGCTTACACTCACGAAGAAAATAATTTTCTTATAATATTAAGGTGTGGGATCTAGGTACTTTCATGTGGCTTTTGTGATAGTCCGCATGCTTTCCTAAATGTTTAAGCTTTTCTATTACGCTATATAGTTTGCCGGTCAGTTGCAATTTATTCTTATGATCTTTTTTCAAAATACAATCCGAATATGATAGAATGAATGTTCTCATCTCAAATATTTGACAATAAGATTGACGCGAAAATTTGATTTTCGTGCCAATATAGGCGAGCGAGAGACATACCTCTCTTTTAATAAAGTTTTGTCAATGAAGATAAAATTGATTTGAAAAAACTGCTTTATCATTTCTTGAAGTATTCCACTTCAATTCGAGGAAATAAACAAGTAACGATATCCGATCATTGAAAAACTTATCGTATTGTAGTCATAAAATCTTCTTTAAACAGAATTTTTTTTTGTAAACAATACAATAGTAAGGCAATTATCAGTTGACATAGTGAAATAACATGACACCCTACAATAATGTACCACATTTTCCTCGTATAGAATACTTCATCTTGTCTATCAACTTGTATTGTGACCGCTCCACGTGCACTATTCCTTTTTCTTCTCTTTCTGTCGTCGCGCAAAGAAACTATTTTCTGATTTTTTTTTCTTGCGTTCTGTCAAGGACATTCCCTTGTTTTTCTGATGTTCCTAGTCGGGTAGTGTTATCATATGCGATCATCGTTTTTAGTTGTTTTTTCTTTTCCTTCCATCGTTTTGCCCTTGCCTTTTCCCCTCTCTCTTTCATTCTCATTTTGTCACATTCTATAGATCTAGACGCACAGAAATGGGTATGGGTAATAGTGCTCCATCGTTTTTATTTTCATATAAAGTGAACTTTACTCGTGAGACACCAAAAGATTTTTATTTGAGTGGTGATCGAGTTCAAGGTATTATTCAAATTGCTACAAATGATAATGACAATGATTTAATCCGCAAATACGGTCCTTTGTACGTCGAACTCATTGGCGAATTGCACGATTTCAAAACAGATACTCATCAACATTACACAAAAGGTGTTCATGTATTCTTTCGAAGACGAGCACAAGTGATAAAGCTACCAAATGACAATCAGAAACTGGTTAGATATTTATTTAACAGAAATTTTTTGTAGGAACAAAATGTTCAATATTAATTCCATTTTCTTTTGTATGAGTTGCAATGATAGACAAAAAAAAATGAGATCGTGGAAGAAATACGTTCAAGTCTTAGCTTCAAAACATAAATATCTCGTGTTCATGAGTTCCGAATTTCTTGACTCCAAATACAACCAATAAAATCTTTCACACCAATGTTCAATAGATTCGATAAGATCTGAGAAAGAAACCTTAAAGAGCAGAAATTGTAAAAGTATGTTTCAAGAAAACCAATGGAAAATGAATTTGACTCATAACTTGAACATATCTATCTTGCAAAATAAGACTTCTGAATGCTGCCGTAAACTACAAGTTTCTATTTTCCCTATATGTCAAAATATCGATCTTCTTCCGAATCTATCTCTTAATTATTATTGTTTTTTTAAGGAAACTAATCGTCTTCGAACTTATAGATGGGCATTTGATGGTTTATTAGACTCTTTGCTTCCTTCATCATTACCACCTTATGATGAGTGTGATCCATGCATTTGCTATTATGCTCTGGTTTATCTTCGTCATGCTGATTATACTGATTTTGCTCGAAAATTTTCATTTCTTGTCTTTACGCGAGCTCCAAAGCTGACTGTTACTGGACAATCGCTAAAAAACAATATCATTGACGCTAGTGTACGACATAAAAGTGTGAAATTTTACGGTGCTCTTCCGAATAATGGACTTGCTGTGCCCGGTCAGACTCTCATGTTGCAAATTGAAATCGACAATCCAATGAAAGTAACAATCAAATTGATTCGAGCAACACTCAAGCAATATCGAAATATAACAGATCAAGAAACTGATTTTACTATTTTTTCTTTTATTTTACCAGGATTTAAACCGAAAGGATTCAATAGTGAATATCGTCAAAGTACATATGAACTACCAATACCAATCGGAAAATGTCGACTCATGGCGCCGACATCATCTTATAAAGGTGTTCGATATGAACTTCATATTCAATGTCATTTAGATTGTTCATTTAATAATAATTTTACATTAACATTACCGGTTATTTGTACCACTGATCATCAACAACCATTAAAAATCATGGACGAATTGAAATCTATACCTGAAATTCTTCAGCGTTTATCGAGTAAAGAAGAAGAAAAGCCACCACCTACTTATGAAGATTTCATGGCCAGTGAGATTTTACCCAAATATGAAGATATTATTCATTAATCGTTAACCTTTTTCAACGATATACATTGAATACTCATGGGATTATCTACTTTATGACACTCGAAGTTGCTTATAAACAGCAATGCACGACACAAAAATAATTATAATAGTAATAAATTGATTTTATCTATGTATATAAAAGTTAAACTTTCATCGATTGAGTGCTCTAATTTGAAATAATATTGAAATCTAGACATAGGGTATTTTAGATCACAATTCGAGTTTTTCTCAACGAATTTACCTCATAGCCGAATCCTAAGCGAATGAATGTTTCAAGTAAGTCTTCTACTAGATTTCTCTTTACTCAATATTATTAATTATAAAGTTAACTTGGTAAACCGTAATAGTTTGAGGGATTTATCAGAATTAAACAGATACAGAAGCAATTTTAACTTCAACCTTTATTGGTTTTCAGGTGAGAATTTTGTCAACTAGGCATACTTCCGATTAGATATATTGATTAAAGTACAATTTGATAATTAATAATGATTGAGAAAAAAAGTACGCTCAATAATAAATGGATCTGATAAATGAAATGATTTAATTTGACAAAGTGGTATAAGAGAAATTAATTTTAAGAAAAGAACTTTCAATTGACTGTTGCCACTATAAAAGTGAAATACAATATATTAAGTGTAAGAAGACAACTAATAAATATGAATTTCATTTTGTTATTTTTCTTTTGTTTGTCCAACACTTAAATTTTCTATAGTACACAGAATAGACAATTAAAAATGTCTAGTTTTTTATGTTAAGAGAAAGATTCTATAGATTTTAACTCATAGAAGCCAAACATAATATATATATTAGTCTCATACGAATGTACGATTTCAAAAGTGATAAACATTTCAAATATAAAAAGCCTTTCAGCACCATAAATATGTTTTCTTATCAAAACTGTCATATTGTATTTGTAGCGAATACAAATTAAGAAGTTCTCGGATTTCATCAAAGTTTCTAGTATATTTGGGGATGGCCAGTCTGGCCGGAGGGTCCATTTTGATAGAGTCCTATTGTAAGGATAAAACCTACTATTGTTCGGGTCATATGAGAGCGGATATCAGATAACCCTGGATTAGCCTGAACAACACCATGGTTTATCCTTACAATAGTAAAGAAAAGCTACGGGCTCATCGTATGAGCTGGTAGGTGAGCTGGTAGCTTTTCTTTACTATTGTAAGGATAAAACATGGTGTTGTTCAGGCCAATCCAGGGTTATCTGATATCCGCTCTCATATGNAAGAGTGCGCGTCCTAATTTAACCAAAGTACTCATGAAAAATCTCGAGTTCGGTCACACGTCAAGACTTTTTTTCTTCAATTAACGTGATCGAAAATTAGCTCTATTAAAACGTTGTTCAAAGTCCACGGTCTATGTTCTCAGCACCTTTAGAAATTATCATTAGGAGAGTTTTGTATACAAAAACTTAATTTTTATGGCATTTGACAGAAGCAGTGTGGGAGTTAAAACTAGCCGAGTTATAACTCAAGTTATAACTTTTGAGTTATAACCGATCAACTTTTTGGTCGAAAAGTTAATTTAGTTATAACTATCAACCGTAGTTATAACTTTCAACCATAGTTATAACCTTTAACCGTGGTTATAACTTTCAACCACAGTTATAACTTTCAACCATGGTTATAACTTTTAACCGTAGTTATAACTTTTAACCGCGGTTATAACTTTCAATCGCAGTTATAACTTTCAACCGCAGTTATAACTTTCAACTTCATTAACTTTTTAATGTTTTTGAGTAAAGTTAATTGAGTTGGAATGACAATCACTTCGATTTATTGACATATTCGATAGAATAGAAGAAAATACCAGCAAGCTCGTTCTTCCATCTTCCCACATTGTCAGACTCTTCGGTAAAATAAGACCTATCTTCCCATTTTAGAAACTCTCGGGAAAGGTATCATGTATCGGACCTAATAAAAGACCTTCCCAACTTTAACTAATAGTTACAAATTATTAAACCAGATGTTGATATTTTTTCAATGTCAACTGCATATTTTCATCTTTTTTCACTAAATAAAGACCTAAAGCTCTATATATTCCTGAAAATCCTTGATGACCTCACAAATCATGGAAAAGCTGTGAAGAAATCTCGAAAACTAAGAAGATTTTTCATAAATATTTTCAACTGAAATCTGTAGAAATATGTGCATTATGATAGAATACCCCCAGGAAAGTGTGTATGTTTGAAAATAATACAAGATTTCATTTTTTCTATTATGAAGAGATTATTTATAACATTCTTTACTTCAGAAAAGCAGTAGTTTAGCATCTCTTCAACGCTTTTTAACGTATTTATCTATAGGTGCCGCTTTGTTCATTTATCTGTTGAGTGATAATGAGGCAATTGTTTCTTTATTGAGTGACGTCAAGAAACTTTTCTATATTGAGAACTATGAGAGAAATTCAGAAATACAATGGCTTTCATTAAAACTATAGTAGTCAAGCATACGCAATTTTGAATTACAATTGTGTCTTTGGAACTTTTGTACTAAAGCTGAACCCGTCAAAATTTACAGTTGATACAGGCCTCATCTACAACTATTACATCAACCATGTTTACAATTATGAACTGTAGTTATAACCTTTACCTTAGGTTATAACTATCCACTCTAGTTATAACTTTCGACCACAGTTATTGCCGTGATTCCTATTAACTACAACCAGTCTTATTATAATCCCTAATCTGCAAGATTTTTACATTGGGCAGGACTTTGAAAACTCTAAAACTAACAGTTACATCTATGCACACAGATAAGATGTGTTTTCCTAGACATTAACATGACTTGGTTCACTTGTTCTTCATGAATAATGCAACAAGTGTTTCTCCTTATCTTGAATTTATAAAACAGAGAATGATTGCATCTTCTATTCTGTCAATTCTCTCCAAATTTGGCTTTTGCTGCCACCTTAATCTCTTATTCTTCTACTTTTTTTTCTTCGTTCATTGATATGTCAACGAAGAAAATTAAGAATAAAGTAGAATACTAGATGTACTAATATAAGTAGTAATGAACGTATACAAGCATACAAAGAATAATCTGATACGGTGATTTTGTATGAAAATAAGCCATACGTAATTATATTAACAAAAGCTTTAATTTCATCATAAAATATAGTGAGACGATTGCTGTTTACATAATTAAAATTAGAATTAGTGGATTCTGCTTTTAACTATTGCTCTCAGCTATTCGCATCTTAAGGACTATCGTTGGTCACATGACAAAAAATGTATTATTGTATTTATGTGTTCGGCTTCAACGTATATACAGAAGAAAACTTGCAGATGAGTGCTTTGTTAAAAAGCATTCAAAGTAGATTCAGAAATTCTGTTTTTCTAAAGTAAAGCACCTGGAAAATGCTTGTATTTGCCTCTATTCTATCGAGCATGTCAATAAATCGAAGTGATTGCCATTCCGACTCAATTAACTTTACTCAAAAACATTAAAAAGTTAATGAAGTTGAAAGTTATAACTGTGGTTGAAAGTTATAACCGCGATTAAAAGTTATAACTACGGTTAAAAGTTATAACCATGGTTGAAAGTTATAACCACAGTTAAAGGTTATAACTATGGTTGAAAGTTATAACTATGGTTGAAGGTTATAACCGTGGTTGAAAGTTATAACTCGAGTTATAACCATTTTAACTTTTTCTGATTTTCTTAACTTTTAACTTTTTCAAAAAACAGTTTTAACTCCCACACTGATTTTAGTTCAACCTGATTATTCGCAAGAGGTTAAGCATCATAGAATGCATACAAAAGCGAAACATAATTGGGTTGATGCAAAAATTTTGTAAATTTAACTAATAATTGCGTAAATCTATATCGATTAAAGTCGTCCTCCGTTATCATAATCGGAAGGGAAAACATCAGTCTGTCTTGAATAGGATAGTCTACCAGGAAGTCTCATAACATAGATTTTAAAGGTGTATCGAAAGGACTACATGGATATGAGAAGATTTGTTGAGTAAACAAATGATGATTATTATGGTATTTCAATTAATAAATTATTATTAAATTTAGAATAAGACGCATACGTTGTTCTATTTGTATTAGCCAGTATCATTTATTGAAAAAAATGTATCATCTATTCGACTCAGACATACATAGTTTATCGTAAGCTATTCGATTTGAATCATTGATAGATTCAGTCTGGTGACATTGAAGTTTTGAATACAATCAAGTGACATCTATTGATGATGATCGTGAATTATAAAAATAAAATTATTGAAGAAGGCGATCGTCATAGATAAGTTAGATCTAATGGCTTTAGATCCAATTTCATCTATTGAATACAATAATAATTTAGCCTCCCATTCCCGTTCTACAATTAAACATCTGACAAATCCATAATAGATAATGCAAACAAGAGAAGAAATTGCAAATTGACGCAGAAAAAAAGTAAAAACTCGAATATATGTTACACATGTATTTGAAATTCTTTGTATAGAGTTGAAAGAGCTCAAACAGAAAATTGTTTGAAAAGTCAAACTCGTCAGAATTCTGCACATAGTAAATGGGCATCTCCTATGTCGAGTATATTATGGTAAAATAATTATATGAATTTATGTCTTCTATATCATTGCTATTTTCATAAAGTGATGAAGCACTTCGTATGGAGCAAGGGAAAGAAGAAAAACAAAAGCGTCTTGAACAACGTCGAAGTCATTTATCTACTATTCTTGATGCTGAAAAAAAAACGAATTTTATGTTTAGATTTTATTTCTAATAGAATATAATCTGAAAATTTATTTTTTCTTAAATAATCCAGAATGAATTATTAGTACATCATCAAGCATCACGTGAATCAATTCCTGAAATAAGAATTCGTTCTAATTCTCTTCATTCAACTCATGAAAAACAACATCAAGGAATATCTGATGAACAACTATATTAACATCGGATAGCAAATACTTCTGATTGTCATTCAGTAAAACAACAGAAATTAGAAAATCTACAGACTGATTATTGGTCAGAATGACTTAATGGAAAATACGAAGAAGGAAGTAGGAATCCAAAGTACCAACAAGAATTTCGTGAATCTTTACATGAACAAGAAGAACATAGACCAAATGAAAGAGAAAAACGAACTCAACAATTGAAAGTGATTTTACAACAACAAATGGATGAATTTAATCGAAAAGAAGAAGAGGTTTTTTTCATATCAATTCGTTTTTTTTTAATAGAATTAAGTCATTTAAATTTAGTTGAAAGTATTGAGACAAAAAGAAGAGCATCTTAGAAAGCAACACGAATTAGATCAATATGAAGAAGAAAGAAAACAATTGGTACAATGTTTTATTCAACAAGATAATGGGTAATTTTATTCATTATTTCATTTGAATTTCTGCGAGAGTAGTATCGTATATAGAGTACGTCAGATATTCCACAAATGAGTAGAGATGTGAGCGGCGATGATCGAATGATGAGTCAACTTTTGGAAATAAATTCAGCTACAATGTCTTGAATAGATAAGCTCATACATATAGACATTTTTCCCAAAACATGCCTCATCAATGATGAAGAACGTAGATAATGTGAAAAATAACTTATCATCAGTCTATATGCATTTTCTCTGCCTAAAACAAGAGCAAAACTTAAACAGAGATCACTAATCTATTAGATTAAATGTAGCTCACTCCACATTTCTAAAAAGAATGATAGTAAGGATCGGCAAAATCAAAAAATAAATAGATAATATTTGATGAAAATTTGATTTTCAAGATGAAATGTTACTATAATTTATTTTTTCAGACCTTAACTTCTTCGACAACATAAAGATAAATTGCATAAACGAGCAAAAGAAATTGAAGAACAACTGGTTTGTTCTATTTTCTTATTTTCGTTGTATATCTGCAATAGTTTATTTTTAATCCTTAGGAAACCGATATAACAATTCTTATATCAATTGTTCATGCTGATGACGAGAATCCCTATGAACAAATCTGAAGAACGACAACAATTAAAACGAAATACAATCAATACGCTTCAACAATTTCAATAACACATTATATTAGAAAAACAGAAAGAACAAGAACTTGATGACATGTTTCAGTAAGTCTTTCGAAAATCTAAATAATTAAATCTTTTCATATATATAATTATTTGAAAGAGACGATGCTACTAAAGAATGTTCTCGTTGTGAACAACAATGGAATACTGAAAAAGAATCACGTGAAAAATTAATGAGTCAAATTCTTAATGAAGCACACAAGCAACTTCTAAAAACATCATATTGATGATATGGAACAAACCAGAAAATATCATTTAATTGAAAAACAAAAACCAGCTAAAGAAAAAGAACAACAAAGACTAGATTTACACAATCAGGTAATCATCTTTTGCATTGCTCTCAGATTTAGATAAAAAACTTGAACTTATTTTTTTTAATTTTATCAGTTGTACAACAAGAACTAGAGAAATCTCTATTGGAACTCGAAAAACCAGATACTATTCAATCTGAAGATAAATAAATGTGGAAACCTCGGATTTAAATCCAAGTGTTATGTGTACTTCAAAAAGTAAAAACACAGAAGCAATTTCCGTTTAAGTATCTTTGCAATAGGTGACTTAGCCTTCTTGTTTCTTAATGTTTTATATACCATTTTGTAGCTCGTGAAATTATCTATCGAATGGTATATAATAGCTGAGGTTTTGTTTGATTATGAGAGAATAAGTTTTTTGACGAAAGTCGGGATAGGTCAATAATCGCATAGGGGAAAATGACTGTTTTTGCGATAACTCAGCAATGGTTCGACGAATCATTCTGATCTTCGAACTCGATTGAGACATTGATGAGACGATACTGTGCAGAAAATTTCATCAATATCGTGCTCTTCTTTCAAAAGTTATCGTGTAAACGAGCGGACGGACACACTGACCGATTCTAGCGTGTACTTACTTTTTGAGTACACAAAGAAGACTATTCTACATTAGGCTTTGCAAGAACACTTTGTTTTTGCAAAAAATTTAACGTGAAAATTCTCACTCCAAATTAGTAAAATGGCCATAATTTAGTAATAAATATATATATTTCGAAATGTCTTTTTTTTCAGACAATAGCTCTTCTCTTCCTCTACAAAATGGCAATTTGATCAATATTTTCATAGAAGTTTGATATAGATATCATTAGTTTACTGAGAGAAGTCGAAACTTTGGACCACCCTTTATTATATATATTTTCCTTTGCTTTCTGTTTCTCATATGATCTTAATAGAACACCATGGTATTACTATGCCTACGTCTCACACCCACTCTCTAGATCTTCAAGAAATATCATACAAACTCAATTATTTTAACTTTATTGTTGTCATTCAAAAACTCTTGTTTATCAATAAATGATCAAGTTTATTAGTTAGTGTCACGTTTATGGTATTGGCAATTTAACTGCATTGAAAATAATACTGCCCACATGTGATATCAGTGGTGCATGTGAACTATTTCGATTTTCAAGCAGTTTTTTCACAAATATCAATGGATTCGAAGGAAAACAACAATGATGAAGTTTTAGTTGTTCACGATGTTCCGGTTGTTCTACATAACCATCGAGAGCGATGCAGCCATTATCGAAAGCATCATCTTCGAGTTTTGTTCGTGGTTTTGGACATAGACCTAAACATTGACAATAAGCTGTTTGCTCTTCAACAGTATTGAAATAGAGAGTGCCATTAAAAAGAAACAATTGAACCAACCATTCAACTGGAATAGAACAGGGAACAGTTGGAGGAATGGTCAGACGTGAGATATCAATAAAAATCGATTGATCACGTTGAAGACGTGGCAGAAGAAGGCGTAATGTGGTCGTTGGTGGTTGAACAAGTTTCTGCTTGTGGTGAAGATGCTGTAATTGACCTAACAACCAATTGGCTTCGAAAGCACTAACAAAAATAACGTGTTGATTACGATAGATGAACACCCATCGTGGTGGACGCAGGAATGGATCTAATGATTCTCCACGTGTTTGAATAACTCGTTGAAATTCAGTCGAAATCCAAAGATTTGCTTGCCAACAATGAAATTGGCTGTGTTCATGAAATGTAGTACCAAGAAAAGCATCTTTCAGAGGACGGAATACTGAAGATAAGTTGGATAATTTCACCGTAGGACCTTCCATATTACATAAACTTTTAATTTCATTGTGCAAAACAGGTTCATAAGGTTGAACAGCTGGTGGACGTTTTTGTTGTCGTTCTTCTTCCATTTCTTGTTCTTGTTCTAATTCTCGCTGTTGTTCTTCATCTAATAATTGTGATAGTAATTTTTTCGATCCACCATAATCTTTTAAACGTTTAGTGACAGCTTTATGAATTTCGGTGGATGAACATATCTGAAAATATTTATATCGAGCAGAATAAATTTCCAAAATAGTTTGCCAAGTTTTTGATGGACCATACATTGATTTTAAATCTAGTATTTCATTTTCTAAACAATCTTTAGCTAACTGTTCCATCATTGTATTTGTATATGTTTGTTGATTAGTATTCCGATAGATATTTTGAAAAGCAGTTACTTTTCGTTGAAAACTTAAACTTTGTGTAGCCCAATGATGTAAACCATCCCAAGTTGCTTGTTGACTATTGTCATATACCCACCGAAGGATATCAACTAGAGTAACTTTTTCATCAGTTGACAAGGAATTTCTTTTCAACATTTCAATTTGATGATGAACTTCATTTGAACTCCAAAAACTTAACCAATGACATTTTCCTAATTTTCTCATTCTCATACATGCTTGAACTAAACGATCTTTCGTTAAACCATTTCCTAATGTCACCGCTGCTCGAAAACCATTTGGAAATTTAAAATCTGTTCCTCTTGTATGAATTTCATCGAGATAAAATACGCAACGATCTAGACGTTCACTGGCAGGTGATGTTGAAAAAGCATGACATCGATTAAGACGATCAATAACAAAAATTTCATCGAATTCGAAATAAACTGCATAATCAATTTTGGTTTTATCTAATAAATTTAACCATTTCTCGGCTATTTGATGATTTGTTCCATCGATAAATAATGCACCAACATCAAGAATCACTTGAATATCTAATTCACAATTGACAATTTGTTTCAAAATCTCTTCTGAACTCGGACTAATCGGTAAACATTGATAATTTTCATTTTCAATTCGAAGTAAATTATTAAGAACAAGAGCATCGGTTTTGCGTAATTCTGGTAAATCACATTGATGAATATGAGCAGGGAGTAATAATTGTGTATCATTTGTTCCACTAAATCCAGTAATGATTTGTTTTCGTGAGAATGATGAAGATAAATCCCAAGCAGAAGCAATCAATTTATTTGGAAATTGTTTTGCTTCACGAGGAAAAACGAAATGATTAAGAAAATAATTAATTACTAAGATATTGTGACGTAAACTTGGAAAGAGATATTCAGTTGTTTGTTGAGAATTTTTTAAATTAATTGATTTCCAATGTTGAATATTTGAAATCAAATCATCAGTTTTATTTTCTTGAGAAATCCATTCTTCATAAATCATATCAGGATCTTCTTCTTCATCGTTCATACGATTGAAACATTGCATCATTTGTGTATCATTTAAACCACTATAAAAATACGAAAGTTGAGTTAAAATGATCGCAACATCTGGATGACCGAATTCAGTATTTTCTGCAGCAACATCTTTTGCACGAAATGGTACAGCCATTAAACGATCGAATTTCGAATTTTGGTTCACACCGAAATTAACACGATAACGTCTTTTCAAAGCAACGAATAGAACTTCGGATGATAATAAACCACGCAGAATCAGGAATAATTGAATAATTATGTCAGAAAATCGACCAGTCAGATCATCTATAGATGAATTTGTGTTCAAAATAAACGATTCTATCATCTGCAAATCATTTTGACGAAAGCTTCTTTGACTAAGCCATTCCTTAAGAATAAGTTTACATAATGTTGGAAATGGTTGATGTGACAATAAACGAAATTCTGGAAAATGACTCGGACGTGTTGAAGTTTTATAAAAAACGTCGTCTCCATACTGTTGCGCAATAGTTGCAGCATGTTGTTTGACGAATATTAAAATCGATTGAATAGTTTTCCAACGTTCTACACCTCCATCAACTTGTTGTTGACGACCAACTGAATAAATCAATTGATATTTAACATGTAAAATTTCATCCGATTCATCTAAAATATCACGAATATATATTTTACACCATTGTTGAACAGATAACATTGATTGACCAACAATAAATTCATTTCGTCGACATTTATCTATTGTTAGTAAATCAAATGATAGAATATCTTCTGGTGAAGTTAATATCACATCACAATGTTTTAATCCTTGCTGTAAACGATTAAAAATTTGATTGACTTCTCCAGTAGTAAAATTCATATCACGTCGACAAGAAAATGGTAAAACACGTCGATTTAATAAACCACCTAATTTACATCGTAATGATTGATAATTCATTGGAAATAAAGATTTTAATACAATTATACGAACCAGACTTGATGATGATGAACTTAAATTAAGTGCTAAAATTGGAAGAACAACTGAAGTTTTTCCTTCACCCATATTCATTTGCATGACAATATTACATATTGAAGAGTTGTCTCCTATTATTTTTGGATTCATCATATGACGTGCAACTTGAATTTGNGAATATAAGCTATTAATTGAATACTGTCAAACAAGAACCGCAGTAGACTTGGTAATAGGAAAGTAGAGATAGAGTGCGAATGGAGTATAGTTGAAGTACGAGTGGAGTACGGGTGGAGTACAGCTGGAGTACGGGTGGAGTACAGCTGGAGTACAGCTGGAGTACGGGTGGAGTACAGCTGGAGTACAGCTGGAGTACGGGTGGAGTACAGCTGGAGTACAGTTGGAGTACGCACTCTAGGAGTCTCGCTTTTTCCCCTTGGATTTTTATACATATATATATATATATATATTTATGTTGACAAATTCTTTATTTAAAATAAATAGGAAAGCGAGAAATAGTGCATTTAGTCAATATTTAATTAAATCAATAATGGTGAATGTGAAAAGAAATAATTTATAAAAATTTTTTTCTATTAATAAATTGTTGAACATTGTTTTGAGAAATAAACTTCGAAATAATTTATTAAAATATAGATTTATATAAGTGTCATCATCAAACCTGTGAATATTTATCAAAGATAATTAGGGTGAGGGTGTGGGTCTTAATTAATAATCTACATCCACACCCACATCCAACATAGGCAATCTGAAGAATAACTTATAACCAATCTATATGCGTTTCTCTGCATAAAACAAGAGCAAAAGTTAAACAGAGATCACTAATCTATTAGATTGAATGTAGCTCATTCCACATTTCTAAAAAGAATGATAGTAAGGATCGGCAAAATCAAAAAAATAAATAGATAGTATTGATGAAAATTTGATTTTCAAGATGAGATGTTACTATAATTTATTTTTTCAGACGTTAACTTCTTCGACAACATACAGCTAAATTGCATAAACGAGCAAAAGAAATTGAAGACCACCTGGGTTGTTCTATTGTCTTATTTTCATTGTATATCTGCAATAGTTTATTTTTTAATCCTTAGGAAGCCGATATAACAATTCTTATATAAATTTTTCATGCTGATGACGAGAGTCCCTACGAATAAATCTGAAGAACGACAACAATTAAAACGAAATACAATTAATACGCTTTAACAATTTCAACAACAAATCATATTAGAAAAACAGAAAGAACAAGAACTCGATGACATGTTTCAGTAAGTCTTTCGAAAATCTAAATAATTAAATATTTTCATATATATTATTATTTGAAAAAGACGATTCTACTAAAGAATGTTCTCGTTGTGAACAACAATGGAACACTGAAAAAGAATCACGTGATAAATTCATGAGTCAAATTCTTAATGAAACTCACAAACAATTTCTAAAAACATATTATTGATGATATGGAACAAACCAGAAAATATCTTTTAATTGAAAAACAAAAACCAGCTAAAGAAAAAGAACAACAACAGACTAGATTTACACAAGCAGGTAATCATCTTTTGCATCACTCTCAGATTTAGATAAAAAAGTTGAACTTATTTTTTTAAATTCTATCAGTTGTACAACAAGAACTAGACAAATCTCGATTGGAGAATTCGAAAAGCCAGATACTATTTAATCTGAAGATAACTAAATGTGGAAATCTTGAATTTAAATCCGAGTGTTATGTGTACTTCAAAAAGTAAAAACACAGAAGCAATATCCTTTTAAGTATCTTTGCAATAGGTAACTTAGCCTTCTTGTTTCCTAGTGTTTTATATACCATTTTGTAGCTCATAAAATTCTCTATTGAATGGTATATAATAGCGTGGAGTTTTCGTTTGATTATGAAAGGAAAAGTTCTTTTTACAAAAACCAAGATAGGTCAATAATCGCATCGAAAAGCATGGGGGAAAATGACTGTTTTTGTGATAACTCAGTAATAGCTCGACGAATCATTCTCATCTTCGAACTCGACTGAGACATTGTTGAAGTGATACTGTGTAGAAGATTTAATTAAGATCGTAATCTTCTTTCAAAAGTAATCGTGTAAACGGCCGAACGGACACACTGACCGATTCTAGAGTGTGCTGAATTTTTGAGTACACAAAAAAAGGCTATTCTACATTAGGCGTTGCAAGAACACTTTGTTTTTGCAAAGATGCAACGTGAAAATTTTCACTCCAAATTAGTAAAATCACCATAATTTTGCAAATAAATAGATGCATTTCGAAATGTATTGTTTTTAGATAATAGCTCTTCTCTCCCTCTACAAAATGACAATTTGTTCAATATTTTCATATAAGGTTAATATAGATAGCATTAGTTCACTGGAAGGTATCGAAACTTTGAACCGTCCTTTATGAAGTATATTTTCCTTTGCTTTCTGTTTCTCATATAATTTTAATGGAACACCATGATATTGCTATGCCTACATCTCACACCCACTCTCTAGATCTTCAAGAAATATCATAGAAACTCAATTATTCTGATTTTATTATTTTCATTCAAAAAATCTTGTTTATCAATAAATGATCAAGGTTATCAGTTAGTGTCACGTTTATAATATTGGTAATTTAACTGCATTGAAAATAATACTGCCCACATGTGATGTCAGTGGTGCATGTGAACTATTTCGATTTTCAAGCAGTTTTCTCACAAATACCAATGGATTCGAAGAAAAACAACAATGATGAAGTTGTAGTTGTTTACGATATTCTGGTTGTTCTACATAACCATCGAGAGCGATCCAGCTATTATCGTAAGCATCATCTTCGAGTTTTGTTCGTGGTTTTGGACATAAACCTAAACATTGACAATAAGCTGTTTGCTCTTCAATAGTATTGAAATAGAGAGTGCCATTAAAAATAAACAATTGAGCCAACCATTCAACTGGAATAGAACAAGAAACAGTTGAAGGAATGGTCAGGCGTGAGATATCAATGAAAATCGATCGATCACGTTGAAGACGTGGCAGAAGAAGTCGTAATGTGGTCGTTGGTGGTTGAACAAATTTCTGGTTGCGGTGAAGATGCTGTAATTGACCAAGCAACCAATTGGCTTCAAAGGCACTCACAAAAATAACGTGTTGATTACGATAGATGAGCACCCATCGTGGGGGACGTAGGAATGGATCTAATGATTCTCCATGTGTTTGGATAACTCGTTGAAATTCAGTCGAAATCCAAAGATTTGCTTGCCAACAATGAAATTGGCTGTGTTCATGAAATGTAGTACTAAGAAAAGCATTTTTCAGAGGACGAAATACTGAAGGTAAGTTGTATAATTTCACCGTAGGATCTTGCATATCACATAAACTTTTTATTTCATTGTGCAAAACAGGTTCATAAGGTTGAACAACTGGTGGACGTTTTTGTTGTCGTTCTTCTTCCATTTCTTGTTCTTGTTCTAATTCTCGCTGTTGTTCTTCATCTAATAATTGTGATAGTAATTTTTTCGATCCACCATAATCTTTTAAACGTTTAATAACAGCTTTATGAATTTCTGTGGATGAATATATCTGAAAATATTTATATCGAGCAGAATAAATTTCCAAAATAGTTTGCCAAGTTTTTGATTGANCTTCTTCCATTTCTTGTTCTTGTTCTAATTCTCGCTGTTGTTCTTCATCTAATAATTGTGATAGTAATTTTTTCGATCCACCATAATCTTTTAAACGTTTAATAACAGCTTTATGAATTTCTGTGGATGAATATATCTGAAAATATTTATATCGAGCAGAATAAATTTCCAAAATAGTTTGCCAAGTTTTTGATTGACCATACATTGATTTTAAATCTAGTATTTCATTTTCTAAACAATCTTTAGCTAACTGTTCCATCATTTTGTTTGTATATGTTTGTTGATCAGTGTTCCGATAGATATTTTGAAAATTAGTTACTTTTCGTTGAAAACTTAAACTTTGTGTAGCCCAATGATGCAAACCATCCCAAGTTGCTTGTTGACTATTGTCATATACCCACCGAAGAATATCAACTAGAGTAACTTTTTCATCAGTTGACAATGGATTTCTTTTCAACATTTTAATTTGATGATGAACTTCATTTGAACTCCAAAAACTTAACCAATGACATTTTCCTAATTTTCTCATTCTCATACATGCTTGAACTAAACGATCTTTTGTTAAACTATTTCCTAATGTTACTGCTGCTCGAAAACCATTTGGAAATTTAAAATCTGTTCCTCTTGTATGAATTTCATCAAGATAAAATATGCAACGATCTAGACGTTCACTAGCAGGTGATGTTGAAAAAGCATGACATCGATTAAGACGATCAATAACAAAAATGTCATTGGATTCAAAATAAACTGCATAATCAATTTTGGTTTTATCTAATAAATTTAACCATTTCTTGGCTATTTGATGATTTGTTCCATCGATAAATAATGCACCAACATCAAGAATCACTTGAATATCTAATTTACAATTGACAATTTCTTTTAAAATCTCTTCTGAACTTGGACTAATCGGTAAACATTGATAATTTTCATTTTCAATTCGAAGTAAATTATTAAGAACAAGAGCATCGGTTTTGCGCAATTCTGGTAAATCACATTGATGAATATGAGCAGGGAGCAATAATTGTGTATCATTTGTCCCACTAAATCCAGTAATGATTTGTTTTCGTGAGAGTGATGAAGACAAATCCCAAGCAGAAGCAATCAATTTATTTGGAAATTGTTTTGCTTCACGAGGAAAAACGAAATGATTAAGAAAATAATTAATTACTAAGATATTGTGACGTAAACTTGGAAAGAGATATTCAGTTGTTTGTTGAGAATTTTTTAAATTAATTGATTTCCAATGTTGAATATTTGAAATCAAATCATCAGTTTTATCTTCTTGAGAAATCCATTCTTCATAAATCATATCAGGATCTTCTTCTTCTTCGTTCATACGATTGAAACATTGCATCATTTGTGTATCATTTAAACCACTATAAAAATACGAAAGTTGAGTTAATATGATTGCAACATCTGGATGACCGAATTCAGTATTTTCTGCAGCAACATCTTTTGCACGAAATGGTACAGCCATTAAACGAGCAAATTTCGAATTTTGATTCACACCGAAATTAACACGATAACGTCTTTTCAAAGCAACAAATAGAACTTCGGATGATAATAAACCACGCAGAATTAGGAATAATTGAATAATTGTGTCAGAAAATCGACCAGTCAGATCATCTATAGATGAATTTGTGTTCAAAATAAACGATTCTATTACCTGCAAATCATTTTGACGAAAACTTCTTTGACTAAGCCATTCCTTGAGAATAAGTTGACATAATGTTGGAAATGGTTGATGTGATAATAAACGAAATTCCGGAAAATGACTCTGACGTGTTGAAACTTTATAAAAAATGTCATCCATATACTGTTGCGCAATAGTTGCAGCATGTTGTTTAACGAATGTTAAAATCGATTGAATAGTTTTCCAACGTTCTACACCTCCATCAACTTGTTGTTGACGACCAACTGAATAAACCAATTGATATTTAATATGTAAAATTTCATCCGATTCATCTAAAATATCACGAATATATATTTTACACCATTGTTGAATAGATAGCATTGATTGACCAATAATGAATTCATTTCGTCGACATTTATCTATTGTAAGTAAATCAAATGATAGAATATCTTCTGGTGAAGTTAATATCACATCACAATGTTTTAATCCTTGCTGTAAACGATTAAAAATTTGATTGACTTCTNTCACGAATATATATTTTACACCATTGTTGAACAGATAACATTGATTGACCAACAATAAATTCATTTCGTCGACATTTATCTATTGTAAGTAAATCAAATGATAGAATATCTTCTGGTGAAGTTAATATCACATCACAATGTTTTAATCCTTGCTGTAAACGATTAAAAATTTGATTGACTTCTCCAGTAGTAAAATTCATATCGCGTCGACAAGAAAATGGTAAAACACGTCGATTTAATAAACCACCTAATTTACATCGTAAGGATTGATAATTCATTGGAAATAAAGATTTTAATACAATTATACGAACTAAACTTGATGATGATGAACTTAAATTAAGTGCTAAAATTGGAAGAACAACTGAAGTTTTTCCTTCACCCATATTCATTTGCATGACAATATTACATATTGAAGAGTTGTCTCCTATTATTTTTGGATTCATCATATGACGTGCAACTTGAAGTTGAATTTCTCGAATGGTAATATTCATTTCTAATTCCATAATTAACCATGGAACATGTTCTGCTGGTATCCAATTTGTATGAGGAATATTGGAGATTTCTTTTTCAAAATCTTCCCATTTCTCATGAATAGCGAGATGTAATGCTCGTTCAATTTGTTGTTCGACAATGCAATTGACAAGGATACCACCGAGTAATGTGCATTGATCAGTTGTTAAGAATAATGACGGTAAGTTATTGATATTGATTTCTTTTTTTAAAGAGATTTCTTGTAAGATAGATATTAATGTTGTTGGTGCGATTCTTATCATTAAACCAGTTTTGAATAATAATTCATTATTTAATTTAATTGATTTCGTTAATTCATGCCACATTTGTGTCGATTGTTCACAATAAGATTTGAGAAAATTGTTGATTTCGTTTAGATCCGGATATTTTCTTTGATATTCTTTAGTCGCTTGAAATTTTGTCCAACTTTCTATGAGATATTCTTTAAAATGATTGGCAATATCACTAAGAGGATTAAGTTGAGGATCTGTCGAAGGAATTATTTCTTTGGGGAACGCCTTCTGCTGCTCATTTGTTATTTCAGTAGATATAGTTGGTTTAATGAAATAATCGAAATGAGGATGCAAGAATTTTTGTTTGGCATATTCAAGCAATTTTTGATCGATAAAATTATTTTGAGAATTAATTCTAATTTCATAATGATTTTGAAATGATTCGATTGCAAAACTTTGAGGATTGACGTTCACTTCACTATTTAATGGAATAATTGTAATGGATTGAATGTGGTTCTGAATATTATTTAGAAATGAACGAAGTACACCATTGGCACGCCAGGATTCAAATAAACGCTCGATTTGATATATGTTGATGTTCCATTTTGGAAAAGTGTTATTTGTATACTCACGATAATTGATAAAACAACTTCGAATTTCTTGTAAAGCTATTTCTCGATTTTTTGGGTAAAGTCTTGGTGGAAAATTAATACGATGCGATTGAACGGATGTTTCCTGGATGTTTTTATAACGCATGAGTTCAGGATATGGAAGAGTTCGTAGTGATGTTGTTGATGATTTCAGAAATGATTTGAGTAGTTGAAAATAAAACGGTTGAGTATTATGTTTACGAGAAATGTAACGAAGAAAGTCTAAGAGTATTTCTAAACGTTCAATTTCATACTGTTGATTCGGACTTTGTTCTGCCTTTAGTTGTTCAATTAATTTAAATAAACCAATCCAGATATTTTTCGGTTGATATTCATTTGTTAGCCATCGAGATAATGGAAAACATGTCAATAATGAACTATCTCTTAGATATACATCTTCATTGGAATATAAATAATCAGCAAGTCGAAGAGGATTATTGTAAGTAGTTGATAATGTAGAACTTTCCCATACTGGTTGGTATGATTTTGTTATATTTGTTGATCAAATTTCTGCTTCCATCTGAGGAGATAATCGTGCTGTCGGATTACATGAATCTCGATAATCCCAATAGAGTTTAATCAATACTTTTTCGTTGTATTCCTGGCTTTCAAACAACTTCTGTATGCCATGAGATGTATTTGTTGAATACATAAACTTCCATTGTTCACTTGCTTCATATAATTTCTTCGCTAATAAATAATAACCAAAATGTGGAATGGAATAAGGTAAATTTTGAGTGTTCCAATCGATTTTTACCATACATGTCTGATGTTCAGGATAATAATTTACTTTTGGAGATAAAGATGCAATTTGGGAAAGGATATTCAGAGAAATTGGATCGTATGGTTGATCAGACCAAGATCCAGCTGAATTCAATAGTTGAAAAGAACGTTCCATACCAGTCATTCCTGTATATTGATCTGGTAAAGGATGTGATGTCATTGCATGCAATAATGCTAAATAGAGCCATCCAGTTGGACTATCAGTTGATTGAAGAATATGTAATCGATCATTTAAAATAAAAACAAAATATTGATGAAGTGATGTTCCTGATGAAGCCTTTCGTTCTATAGTAACAGTTTGATGACTTTTATCTGATGTGTTTTCAACTTGAACATGTCCATAAGGAATAATCAATTTTCGACAGAGACGATATTTATTTTGTTGATTATTTATAGTCATGGGTGATAGGAGAAGACCAACTTTTAAACCTGTTAATGTTCCAAACCATTGATTTTCATCGATATGCATATCCGGATATTCACGAGAGGTGATCACATTTTGATCGATGTCATATCTGAAAGCAATACCTAATCGAGATAAATGTATATGAATAACAGCACCTAACTTCGCTTTGGCATTTTCCCAAACAATGTCTCGTAACATGTACACATAAGGTGCATCATCGAGACGAATAAAAAAACGTTCAAATAAGTTTTTAAAGAAAGAGGATGATTGATTGATTAATACTTGTGTTGTTTCCATATTTTTTGTCGTAACCAATCCTGTTTTGATTATTAGAGTATAATGTTTATCAGTAAGAAAATTTGAATCTTGAAAACGTCTTGGTCGAAATTCGATCGTTTCAGTGTTCTCATTCTTCCAATGACTATAATTCGAGATGAATATATCCGGTAATTCCTTTTCGAATCAATTGGAAGGAATCAATTCAAATCTCTTGTTTGTTTGATTATGTCGTTCTTGAATTGTCAGACGATGGGGGTAATTATTGTAATTAAATTCATAATGAACTTTTCCATCTGTATGATATCCATGTTTAGTAATATAAGTATCCTTTTTGTTTGATGGTTGGACTTCAAAAAGTTGCTTCCCAAAGACACCAATAAACAATTCATCCGACGTCATTTTTTCAGGTAAAAAACCAATCGTCACTTTATCGACTAAAAATGTACCTGTTATACAATTAATCGATACTTTATTTGATCCATACTGAGCACTATATAGACCATCATAGATATCCGTGTCACATTTTATCCATTTTCCATCAGTTGTACTGCTACTTTTGTTCACTGCCCAATATTCAGCAGTAAACTTATTTAAACTTTCGTAGGAAGTGTTTTGAAGGAATTGATTCAGAATTGGTTGTAGCAATATAAGATTACGTTGATTGAATCGCATTAGATTTCTAATGAAAACACTTACACCCATTTGTTTTTTTCTCAAAATAAGATTATCTTGAACGGTCGTCGCTAGTTTAAGTAAACAGATAACATGTTCATTCGATAATGACATACGATCAGCATTGTCTATATGTAATGAAAATGTCAATAAACCTGCCAGACCAATACTCCTAAGTTTATCACGTAATGTCTCAACTTTATCAAATTCTAACGACGATGGATTATGAATACTTTCCGAGATTAGTTCAATCCATTTTTCAGCTATCTTACGACATTTTAAAGCCAAATCAATCATTTGAGTTTTCTTCGTTGAATTACAAATAGTCAATATTCTCATAACAATGATTGTAAGAATTACTAGCACTAATTCATGTTGCCAATTACATTTACATTCATTTAAACGAAGATCTACTCGTAAGATTAATTCATCAACAAAACCATCATCTAATAATTGTTGATGTGATTCTGGACACCAATAACAAATAAGATTCTCTCGATTATCTGTCACGGGACCATATTGCAAAAGCGAATGTATAATAAGAATGGCAACACTTTCCTCATTCATTGATAGAGAATCTAATTCTAATATACTCAAAAGATTCCACCATTGTAAACGATGACCAGAACGAAATGAACCGAATTCGATGAATTGTGATGACTTGACTGATGATGAACAATTCGATAGTTGAGCAATTACACGATTTTGTACGAATTGCGTATTATCAACAGAAAACTGTAAAAGTTTGTAATTTGAATCGGTTAATTGAGGAGTTAATGTTCGGCATTCATCCTGAAATGCAACTGGCTTCGTTGGAGAGATCTGTACATGTAAACTGTTCTCCAATAAAAAATCTTCCAAAATTGTACATGAAATCGGTCTTGGTGCAAAATAATGAGTTTGTGATATAGATTTAGTTGATGATACTAATTTTACTTTACGATTGCATGAAGCAGTGTTGTATTGACTTAGTTTACTTCTATGAGGAGAAATACTCAACCATTCGTGCATGTTATTCGATGGTACCAGAGTCGGCCGGTTAATAAATTGCCAAAGTATATCTCGATAACATCGAATTTCGATAGACATTTGTAATTCAAAGATCACAGCTAATGCACTTTCGCGTCTCGATGGTATTGGGCATTCATAAATCTCCACTTTCATACTGTTTGCTTTTTGAACCATCTTACATCGATTACATTTTGTATAAGGATATTCTGTTTTACATTCACATATGAGTTCAGTTGCTTGTTTCATCAGTTCATCATATTTTGCTTTCTCTTGGATCACTTCTTCTCTTTTAGCGCTTTTATCCTTTTCAACTTGCGCTTGAATTTCTGTCAAAACTTTAATCATCTGTTCTGATCGATCGGCAAAATATACCCCAAATGCATTCTTCGAATCGACATTACTTAATAGGTCGGGATATTGTTTTGCACTAAATTCTTGGAAATAATCGTAAAGAATTCGAGCTCGAATCATCTCTTCTCGACTTGGTAAAACTAAAAGTTCAAATAACTCCAAGAGATTCGGAATTTGAATGGCATGAGATTTCAATCTTTCGAATCGTTGATCTTTACATAATTTCATGTGAATAAAACGAATTATTCTTAACGATGTTAGAATATATCGACTATAACCAATTGGATCCGTAAAATTATTTTCTGAATAATAGTGTTTTAGAGCTGTTCGTTGATAATCTTCGAAAAAACTTTGTAAATCTTCAAAACGTTTGCCTCCATTATCGGATGATAAAGCATGCTCGATCCATCGTTCTAAATAAGTTTGTACCCAAATTTCGACACGTGTTAAGGCAAAATCGATGGTTTTATTCTTGGAATTACTCAAAGCGGTGACGAAAGGTAATTCATTATCTTCGTTTTTGATACTTGTGGACACTAACTGAACAGAATTATAATCGCGAGAAAATGGTCGATACGAGGAAGACGATTGAGGTCTTTTTAAATAATCTTTTAATTTCGTACAAGAATGTCGATAGATTTCAGGTTGATTGCGATTCAATAGACGAATTTGTTTTTCATTTATATGAATATGGTTTTGCCAATTTGATCTTGGAAAAATATGTTCAATTTTCTCTTTGATTTGTTCTGTGGCAGTTTCCATCCATTGTTTCACATCATTTAAATCGGTAGTTAATGACATATGTTCAATTTTATTCAATCTTCGAACAATTTTTCGAAGACAATGGACGAGTAAATCAATCGATATTTGTGTATCTTTTGAAGCTTGTCTCATATGAATGAAATAAGTGAGAAAATTCGTGATCAGTAGCTTATAAACGACATTACCAATCTTGCCCAAACGTTTTGTTAGAATAGTCTGAAGAATGACTTTCATCGTCATCCATAAACCAGAACGTCGAAAAGGTGATGTTGAATATGAATATTTGCAGCGTATTTGATCACGATATTTTTTCTTAAATTGAATTGATGTATCCGCAAGATTTTCGTTTTTTATGCCTGAAAATTGTGTTATCCACCATTGACAAACATAATGAGCGATTGGTACTTCACGTGTTTCGTTGAACAAATAAGATGCTTTCAAAGATGTGGCATATTCAATGGTATTAGTCATAAACTCGACTAACAACTCGCACTGGACTGAAGAAGTCAATTGAGAAGAATCTGATAATCGAAATGTTGGCGTTGGATAGTAGGATACATATGGTTGCAAAGATGATGTGACTGTTTTTGTTGGTAATAATACTTGCCAAGATGATATTAATGGTTGATTAAGAGGATTTTCATCTATTTCAATCAAAATGGCAGCATTTTGAGCATGACAATACAGCGGAAGGAAATCACCAGGTGTCAGCTTTCTAATAGCCGATTGTAAATTTGATATGGTGCAATTTTGTATATTCTGTATTACTGACCAATTTTGAATACAGTTCTTAAGAATTGAAAAGATCGGTAGAGTTTTTTGCGGAGCTAAAGATTCCAAAAATTCATTGAAACTTTCCAGAAGTCTATATCCATTTTGATGTTTATATTGAATTAAATAATCAGCATCTGCTGATGTTGGTAGTTCATAAGGAAGAAATAAATGATTTAAAATCGATTCATTCAAACTGTGCGTAGACATCGAATGATAACTGTGGCTCGCGTATTCTTAATATAAGTTTGTAGGAAAAATCTGAAAAACCATTAGAGGTACAAATGTTGATAAAGAAACAGCGCTCCCTGTGATTGAAAACAGCGATTCTTTTGTTTTTCACTTTCTGTTTAACATAGCAATACCTCCTATGACTGCAGAAGCGGTAAATCTGAATAATGTCGAAAATAAGAATGCTGAATGGAAGTAAGACCGAAAGTAAAATATCAAAAAAGTATAATGTCGAAGGGAAAAAAATGTCGAAAGGATGCGCGTGGATGCGGGTAAGGGCGAAGGTGTAAATGTGGGTGTGAATGATCAATGAAAAGAATATCCAGACGTATCCACCCGCACTCATTCTCAATAATATTGGTTATTTATATATTGTATTATATCCATCGACGGTCATTGCCATTTTGCTTGCAATTCTTCGAGGATCTGATTTCTGTGTTCAACCATTCTAACTACACATGAAAAATTTAAAAAAAAATTTCACTTTGGACATTATTCAGATGAGTCTGCAGAAGCCATCACATGGTTTCAAATATTCCTTATCAACAAGCATAAACACATGAAAAAATCTAGAAAAATCCATTCAATCCACAGACAATTGTAAACTCGTATGCACTTTCTATGCTGTTCATGTAGTTAGAAAACATAGTTTTAAAAATCAAGCAAGCATTGAGTAAAACATAACTTGTCACTAATATAGTATTCGTGTTACGTACCTGTCGTTTATGCAGTTTAGTATATGTGATGCGATTTTACACTTTTATCAACACTAATAAAAGAACTTCTACTGGGAAAAAACCCACAACAAAGCTCGAAAATAATTATGTGATCCAGTAAGCGACTGCTGTTGTGAGATGTCACTGAATTCCAGACAAAGAACGTAAAACAATAACGATTACATATAGATGAGAAGCTAGCACGACGCAACGAGCTAGCACGACTGGAAAAAAAATTCATTGCATATAAGGATCAACCAAACGAAAAAACACCATTTTGAGCGATTGAGCAATCTTAATGGCCGCAGATAGCAATACATATAAATATGTAGGGAGTGGATGTGTGGGTGTGAGGGTGGGTGGATGTGGATGCCCACGAAAAAATTTTTTATAAAAGTTTGCGTTTGAACGCCAACTTTTACTAAAAAACGCTATTATTGCGTTCGAACGCATGTTGCTCTGTCTTCAACACGTCGAAACGCATCCTTGTCAATTCGAAACGCGTTGAAACGTATTATTGTTAATTCACAACGCGTTGAAATGTTTTTTTTCTATTGAGGACGTGTTTTTTTAACTATAACGCGACCTCAAAACATCGTTCGAACGCGGTACTTTCCATACGTTCGTATGCCTTAATTTGCCCTGCTTCTCAACCCGTTTTTTCTTCTTGAAAAATAGCGTTTTCTTGCAGATGCTCTAGCACGCATATTTTAACGCATGTTGTTACTTAAAAACCGAGAATTTTTGCACGAAGGGGGTAGAGCACGCTTTGTTAGATTTTTCTTTTGCAGAACATGAGATTCTTTACAAAAAACTTCTGTGAATGTTTATATTCGTATTTTCAGTAAAAACATCATTATTAATATTCAGAACCTATTAGGCTCCATGAATTTGTTTTCACAAAATCCTCCAACGTCTGAAAAGGTTAATGAAAAAAAGATTAATTTAAAAAAATTAATTTAAAAAAATAAAAATTTTGTGTAAAAAAATTTAAATTTACTATAAAACTAATTTCTCGTAATTTAATTTAATTTTGAATTTAACTTGACGTGAATTTAAAGTTAAAATAAACAAAATTCAAAATTAATCCTTCTATTCAATAAATATAGGTATTCCGGTGTATTAGTACCATGTGTAAGTCAAGTTCAATGGGTGTGGGTGTGGGTGTGGGTGTGATTCTTCTCTTAGCACATACCCAGACATCCACACCCACACCCACACCCACACCTCTACCAATGCCATTAGACTATTGATGCATATCTCAGCGATTAGCCTATGAAAATTTGTATCTATGAACAAGATGATCACTGTTTCTATTCTCTATTGTCTATATTTTTCAAATAAGTATTGCATATATATGAAATAAATAACATTCTAGAATATTCGAATAGCATGAAGAGAAGAATTTCGGCGGTTTAGTGGTTTTTCGCGAGATGTTATATTGTAGATTCTCTTCAACGCCACTACAGTATTAAGTTGTTCGAGTAAAATGAACATATTTATTTTAGATTTTTATTTTTGTTTACTCATTCTTAACAATAGAATTTAATACTCTGATGAAATAACAATAGTATTTTGTTAATATAGACATTGATAAAGAGACGTCGTATGATCACGTCTTCATAACTGAAGAAAACGAATTCGTCTCACATGGAACAATTGCCATCAGAAATACATTGCAAATATGAGTGTAAGTATTACATATACATCAATCAGCAGATATTCACACCTGCACTTCGTCAACATATGAAATTTTATTAATGAACAAGAAAAGGAAGTTTTTATTAGCTTTAAAGGCACTATATCTCACTTCACATACTTTAAGTTTTTGTTTGATTTATGTTTTCCCAACCAAAAATAATGATCATTTTCATTACTAAATATCATACAATTCGAACTGTTGAATATAGTCTGTTCTTTTTGTAACCATGCCATATCGACTAGTGGTATTGTTGTTCCCAAAATATTAACATGTAAANCACGTCGACAAGAAAATGGTAAAACACGTCGATTTAATAAACCACCTAATTTACATCGTAATGATTGATAAATCATTGGAAATAAAGATTTTAATACAATTATACGAACCAGACTTGATGATGATGAACTTAAATTAAGTGCTAAAATTGGAAGAACAACTGAAGTTTTTCCTTCACCCATATTCATTTGCATGACAATATTACGTATTGAAGAATTGTTTCCTGTTATTTTTGGATTCATCATATGACGTGCAACTTGAATTTGAATTTCTCGAATGGTAATATTCATTTCTAATTCCATAATTAACCATGGAACATGCTCTGCTGGTATCCAATTTGTATGAGGAATATTGGAGATTTCTTTTTCAAAATCTTCCCATTTGTCATGAATAGCGAGATGTAATGCTCGTTCAATTTGTTGTTCGACAATGCAGTTAACAAGAATACCACCGAGTAATGTGCATTGATCAGTAGTTAAGAATAATGACGGTGAATTATTGATATTGATGTCTTTTTTTAATGAGATTTCTTGTAAGATAGATATTAATGTTGTTGGTACGATTCTTATCGTTAAACCAGTTTTGAATAATAATTCATTATTTAATTCAATTGATTTGGTTAATTCATGCCACATTTGTGTCGATTGTTCACAATAGGATTTGAGAAAATTGTTGATTTCGTTTATATCCGGATATTTTCTTTGATATTCTTTAGTTGCTTGAAATTTTGTCCAACTTTCTATGAGATATTCTTTAAAATGATTAGCAATATCACTGAGAGGATTAAGTTGAGGATCTGTCGAAGGAATTATTTCTTTGGGGAACGCCTTTTGCTGCTCATTTGTTATTTCAGTAGATATAGTTGGTTTAATGAAATAATCGAAATGAGGATGTAAGAATTTTTCTTTGGCACATTCAAGCAATTTTTGATCGATAAAGTTATTTTGAGAATTAATTTTAATTTCATAATGTTTTTGAAATGATTCGATTGCAAAATTTTGAGGATTGACGTTCACTTCACTATTTAATGGAATAATTGTAATCAATTGAATGTTGTTCTGAATATTATTTAGAAATGAATGAAGTACACCATTGGCACGCCAAGATTTAAATAAACGCTCGATTTGATATGTGTTGATGTTCCATTTTGGAAAAGTGTTATTTGTGTACTCACGATTATTGATAAAACAACTTCGAATTTCTTGTAAAGCTTTTTCTCGATTATTTGGGTAAAGTCTTGATGGAAAATTAATACGATGCGATTGAACGGATGTTTCCTGAATGTTTTCATAACGTTTGGGTTCAGGATATGGAAGAGTTCGTAGTGATGTTGTTGATGATTTCAGATATGATTTGAGTAGTTGAAAATAAAACGGTTGAGTATCATGTTTACGAGAAATGTAACGAAGAAAGTCTAATAATATTTCTAAACGTTCAATTTCATATTGTTGATTTGGACTTTGTTCTGTCTTTAGTTGTTCAATTAATTTAAATAAACCAATCCATATACATTTCGGTTGATATTCATTTGTTAACCATCGAGATAATGGAAAACATGCCAATGATGAACTATCTTTTAGATATACATCTCCATTGGAATATAAATAATCAACAAGTCGAAGAGGATTATTATGAGTAGTTGATAATGTAGAACTTTCCCATACTGGTTGATATGATTTTGTTATATTTTTTGATCGAATTTCTGCTTCCATCTGAGGAGATAATCGTGCTGTCGGATTATATAAATCTCGATAATCCCAATAGAGTTTAATCAATACTTTTTCGTTGTATTCCTTGCTTTCAAACAACTTCAGTATGCCATGAGATGTATTTGTTGAATACATAAACTTCCATTGTTCACTTTCTTCGTATAATTTCTTCGCTAATAAATAATAACCAAAATGTTGAATAGAATATGGTAAATATTCAGTGTTCCAATCAATTTTTACCATACATGTCTGATGTTCAGGATAATAATTTACCTTTGGAGATAAAGATGCAATTTGTGAAAGTATATTCAGAGAAATTGAATCGTATGGTTGATCAGACCAAGATCCAGCTGAATTTAATAGTTGAAAAGAACGTTCCATACCAGTCATTCCTGTATATTGATCTGGTAAAGGATGGGATGTCATTGCATGTAATAATGCTAAATAGAGCCAGCCAGTTGGACTATCAATTGATTGAAGAATATTTAATCGATCATTTAAAATAAAAACAAAATATTGATGAAGTGATGTTCCTGATGAAGCCTTTCGTTCTATAGTAACAGTTTGATGATTTTTGTCTGATGCTTTTTCAACTTGAATATGTCCATAAGGAATAATTAGTTTTCGACAGAGACGATATTTATTTTGTTGATTATTTATAGTCATGGGTGATAGAAGAAGACCAGCTTTTAAACCTGTTAATGTTCCAAATGATTGATTTTTATCGATGTGCATATCTGGATATTCACGAGAGGTGATTATATTAAGATGAATGTCATATCGGAAAGCAATACCTAATCGAGATAAATGTATATGAATAACAGCACCAAGCTTTGCCTTGGCATTTTCCCAAATAATGTCTCGTAACATGTACACATAAGGTGCATCATCGAGACGAATAAAAAAACGTTCAAAGAAGGTTTTAAAGAAAGAGGATGATTGATTGATTAATACTTGTGTTGTTCCCATATGTTTCGTCTTAATCAATTCTGTTTTGATCGTTAGAGTATAATGTTTATCAGTAAGAAAATTTGAATCTTGAAAACATCTTGGTCGAAATTCGATCTCGCCAGTGTTCTCATTCTTCCAATGACTATAATTCGAGATGAATATATCCGGTAATTCCTTTTCGAAACAATTCGAAGGAATCAATTCGAATCTTTTGTTTGTTTGATTATGTCGTTCTTGAATTGTCAGACGATGGGAGTAATTATTGTAATTAAATTCATAATGAACTCTTCCATCTGTATGATATCCATGTTTAGTAATATAAGTATCCTTTTCGTTTGATGGTTGTACTTCAAAAAGTTGCTTCCCAAAGACACCAATATACAATTCATCCGACGTCATTTTTTCAGGTAAAAAACCAATCGTCAATTTATCGACTAAAAATGCACCTGTTAAACAATTAATTGAAACTTCATTTGATCCATACTGAGCTTTATATCGACCATCATAGATATCCGTGTCAAATTTTATCCATTTTCCATCAGTTGTACTGCTACTTTTGTTCACTGCCCAATATTCAGCAGTAAACTTATTTAAACTTTCGTAGGAAGTGTTTTGAAGGAATTGATTCAGAATTGGTTGTAGCAATATAAGATTACGTTGATTGAATCGCATTAGATTTCTCATAAAAACACTTATACCCATTTGTTTTTTTCTCAAAATAAGATTATCTTGAACGGTCGTCNTGGGGCGCGGGTGAGGGGCGGGGGTGGGGGCGGGGGGGTGGATGGGGCGGTGGGGGGGCGTGGGCAGGAGTGTGGGTGCGGGTGTGGGTGGGTGTCAGTGTATGTAATTCCTTCATCCTCACCCACACCCATACCCACACCCACACACCCACACCACCCACATCCCACACCCATACCCACACACCCACACCACACACCCACAGCCACAGCCACACACCCACACCATACCCACACCCCACACCCACACCCTTGTGGGTCATTAGGGCATTATTTCTGAAAAATGCGTTGAAACTTCGAAAAATAATGCATTACTATTAATTATTTGATCTATTCCACCAAATAATGGAAAATAATGGATCATTTTTGCATTATTTATGCATTATCGGCTACATGGGATACTATCCCAAATTGAACATGTTTACACTGGGATGTCGTCAGATTTCGTTGGAATTGGATTGTTGCACATAATCGGTTTCTAGCTACAGGATCCCTTTGTTAGGGATGTCAGTTTCGAGTTCCACTAGCAGATACAGGAACCCGAAGCGGACTTCCGTGCCTAAGAACTCGGAGCAGGCTTCGAACCTAGAAACCCGGGAACCATTGTGACTTGATATAAATGGAAAGAAAGTGCATGTCTAAGAATCTCTGACTGCTGGTCGATACGTGGAAACCAATTTTCAAGTGGGTTCTCGTTTCTCAGGAATGGAAACCCAAGGAACGGGAACCCTGACACTCCTAACCTTTGTAATTCTATCGGCCGAACACTCGTCGATTTTTTGTCAAACTGTTGAATTCTAAAACATACGATCAAAGTCCGTTCGGATTATTCGATCATAGGAGTATTGCATTGAATATATTATTTTCTCTTACTCAAATATGTAGAATTGGCAAATTCATATCCAACATATGCGGAAAAAAGTCAACATGAAGCTTACGCTGAAGAAAAAAAGCAAAACCAAAATAATTATTCAAGTTTGTATTCAGTCGAATTTCTGAAAGATTTTCAATATCAGCTATGCTTTTAGATACAACTAAAATATTTCCTGTGGTACAAACCACAATTTCTGAGAATAAAACTTCTCTACCAGCAATCGTATACATTTCAGATTTACCAATAGACAAGCCTGATACTAATTTAGAACAAGTCATACATTCACGTTTAGAAGTTGGATATCGTATTCAAATTTCGAAAGTAGAGTGTTTTTCAAAATTAGGCATTGCTGTTATTAATTTAGTCAAACAAGAAGATAAAGATTATTTAGTTAATAATTTGCAACGTATTGTTTTATATCCTAATGATAATATTACAGTAACTTGTACCGAACAATTGGAAGTAACATCTTATATACTTTTGGATAAGAATACAACAGTACCTACTATTGATGCTATTGCACGTCGATGGTCAGATCTATCTTCTTCAACTGATCGTCCAAAATTTAAAAACTTATCAGCACAATTTCCTAATATAATCCAAGTAACATCATTCTCAATCGAGGCAATACAAGCTATTACTAAATTTGGCGTTTTTCAAATTGAAGGTCAAATCGCAAAAGTGTACACTCATGTTGATTGTAGCTATCTTGAGGAACTACCTCATTTACAACCAAAACTTGATGAAAATCGAATTTTTTGTTTTATTGCGACACAACTTAACATGAACGAGCGCGCACGTATGGATAAAGATCTATGTCAAAAACAAGCCTACGATCTTCTTCAACAGATTCAATCACTTCATCAACCTATGAAAGAATTAAAATCGCAGGTTTATATTCAGTATAACGAACAATCTTCAAATGCAATTATTCTTGCTTCGAATTGTTTACATAAATGGGTTTCGATGAAATTTGTTAATATTAATGGTCAGCTTATATTCAAAACAGCGAATATATCTACTAAACTTATTATTAAATCAATTCCTCCTGATTTTCCACTTCGTTTAATATTTGATCATGCAGTTTTTCGAAAGTCTATTAGGGAAGATGTTTACAAGTTGATTGGTGAACATCTTGTTGTTGAAATAAATGACAAGTTGATTTATGAACAATGCCTGAAAGTTGGTGCTTTTGAAGTAATAAACAATAGTGACCGTTTAATGTTACGTATACTTCCATTTACTATTCTTGATGATCCTGATAATAGTGAGATTAATATCGAAAATTGGTATGGTACACGAATGCAAAATCATAAACCGGATATAACTCAATTTGATTCTCGTCATCCGATCTTTCGTTATAAATGGAATTCAAAACTTTGGCTTGATCAATTCATGCAAAATAAAAAAGAACTTGAACAAAGGATAGATAAAGATGAACGTCGTCAAAACGACTTTATTCGACGTATGCTCCGTGTCACTGTTATGCTAAATACTATGGCAGTGATGCGCATGCGTAAATATATTCTAGAAGATTCCGCAACCAAAACTGAAGTATCCATTGAACCTCCATCTCCCCTTGTTACTATTCTATACAATAAGGAGTCGAAATTGACTCGAGTCGGTCAAACATTTACACCTCCATTTAACTCTACTACTGTAGATGTTTTAAACGAAGATTGTCTTGTTTCATATCATACTCTTAGTACATCTTATATGAAACCACTTCTTTTGAACATGGCTAATTCAACAACGCCCGGTGGAGGCTATCGAAAAGGTGACGGTGCTCAAGAAGAAAATCTTTTTCGTCGTTCTAATTACTATATGAGTCTTGATCCCAATATGGATCAAGAATTAGATCAATCTATCAATACTGAAAGAAATTATTGCTCAAATACAGGAGAAGTAGTACGATTGAGTGATCATCAATCGTTATATCCAATCGATGAATATGGAGCTATTTATACATCAGGCATTACAGTATTTCGTAACACTGAAGATCAAGGCTATTCATTGTTAAACCGACCATTGTATGATGTTTGTGCAGTAGCGATTGCTGCATATCGCGATCCACAAGTATTGAAAAATAAACAACGACTTGTTCCAAACATTGCCGTTGCTACTCGCAAGAAAATCGAAAGCTTATTTGCTATTGCTTATAGAAATGGACATCACTCATTAGTACTATCTGCGTTCGGTTGTGGCGCATTCAAAAATCCGTAAGTACTCTTTTTTACTCTTTCAGTGTAACGTAACATCATATTACACAGAACAAGGTGTTAGTTTTGGGTTCCGTGACTAGGAATTCTAGATCTACTGCGAGTTTCCGTCCCTACAAACCTGAGAACCTATTGTGATATGTCACACAGTGAAAGCAAAGATTAACAAAAGAATCAGTGCGTTCAAAAACGTACTAAAATAATTTTTTTTAATGCATTCGCGTTCCTTAAGAACAGAACCCTAATAAACGAGAAATCAGATACTCCTTGATAGAATTCTCTTTCCAATGAATAGGTAAACGAATTGAAACTTATTGAACAGGTAAAAAATTGTCTGTACTAATGAAAGATATGATTGATTAATTAATCATTTCACTAGAGCAGGGCATGTGTAATTATCTGTGAACAGAAATAGCATAAACTATAATTGTGAATTTTTATGAACGATCGGTACTGTCTGCTACATATTTTCCTAGTCGAAGATCACTAGTCAAAGCAGTATTACATGATGTAAAGACCGATGGTATTCGATCAAATACAATAGTAGAGCATCATAGTTAGAAAGTAACATAACTATAGAATTCTGCACGCACAGATGACACTAGCTCAGGCGATTTACTAACGCTTCAAAATAAAAGTCATTTTATCCACTTATTCGATTATTTAATATTAAATCTTGCTTGTGTTTGATTTACCACAATATTGCACGGAATGAATGTACAGAAAATTTCGATAAAAGAAAAAGGATAGCATTCTCAATACGGTTTAAAAGAAAATTAAAAGGCTGTTCACAGACGACATGTACGAAAAATAAATCTCTTCGGTATCAAATAAATATAACACTATTAGTTTACAATATTAGAAAACAAAAATTGCTTTGTTACTTGATTATAATTTTATTTCTAGACCTGAACACATCGCTCTGATATTCAAGTCAGTAATCCTTCAATATGCTGGTTATTTTAAAAAAATAGTCTTCTCAATAATTGATGATCATAATACTGGTCAACGTTTAAATCCCAATGGCAACTTTCTTCCATTTCAACAAATTCTCGATAAATTTGTCGCATATCCGCCTGCCGTACAAACAATTGGAATGTCATTAGGGCCATTTCGTGTGATTCAATCTAGTACCAAAAATCAAAATACTAAGATCGAAGAATTTATCACATTTAATGTACCACCGTGTGAGCAAGCTGCATATTGTCAAAAAATGAATGATCAACATCATTGTCAGTCCTGTTCTCATCCACCAATATGTCCACTTGGCTCTGAGTGTACTGAAAATGATGATGATGTACATTGTCAAATGTTTATTCATCGCAAACAATGTTCCGATAAGGGTCAATGTATTCTAACTGATTGTCGTCATTTAGCTGATTTTGATCATCCTGAATATTGTCCTGATGGAAGTAATTGCGTTAATATGAGAACTGATCATTTGAATCTTTATCGACATTTACCAATATGTGATGACGGTTTAAATTGTGATCTTAAATTCAGAAGAGTAGCTCAGCACCTCGCTCAATTTCGACATTGTCAACGTTCATGTAAATTCGGTGGTTATTGTATTCTTTTTCATGATCAGAAACACATTTCTGATGAACAACATCCATTTAATCCTCCTTGTCCATATACACCTTTTTCATGTAAATTCCATACTAATTTTGTACAAACAAACAATCCAAAAAATCAAAATGCAATGAATGAAATAACAAAACATTGTTATCGTTATTCACATATATGTCCATGGGGTCGTTTATGTACTGATCAAAGTGAAGAACACTTATCAACGACAATTCATATAGCACGACAAATGTGTCCGAATGGAAATGATTCATGCAATCGAATGAAAGAAGAAGATCATCTTGATTCATTTAGCCATAAAAATGTACGAGATATTCGTGTGTTATGTCATTATCCAGGTTCTGAATGTCGTGATCGTGGAAAAATTGAACACAATATTAAATATCGACATAATTATATGTTAAATTATTTAGGTGTAACACCATTCTTTGGATTAAATAAAAACATTCATTTTATTGAAAATCAAATTAATATGATTCGAATGATTCGTGATTATGTAGAGAAAACATACAAACAAACATGGACAAAAGTTTCTGTTCCAAGAGATTTATTAGAATGGATTGCTGCTCTTCAACCTATTCATCGATGTGCTGGACCTATTTTTGAATCGATTCTTGTACTTGGACATGTTATGAGTCGTTTTTACATGGAAAGATTAAAAGATCCGACATTTGTCGCTGATACTATTGATCAACATAAACGTGTACGAACAATACTTGCTAGTCAAGTGCCCGCATTGCAGAAGACTGCTCGTGACTTTATTACAGCACTGGTTCGTATGGAGTTTAATAAAGGCAAAGGTGATGATGATCAAGACCGACAAAATATCAGTGGTACGCTCGAATATCTTCTCCATTCAAAAGAACAAACTTTAAAACCTCACCTGTCACAATCAGATCTAGATGAAATTCGTCTTTGTGCTAGTGAAATCGCTCAAGCATCAATCAAATTGCATTCTAATATGACAGGCATAGGACACAAAGGTGATGAAGACTTTGAAACACATCAACAAGTATTTAGTATACTTGGTCCACATTTCGCTCAATATTATGGTGATATTGTCATTATTTTTAAACGCGATGTTATGCTACATCCTGATTCGAATTTTACGATGCAAGCCGCCACCATGTATAAAGAGAAAACCTTTAAATGTCGTCCATGGCTCAGTGATTCTGGTTCAGAAGCAGGCCGAATTAAACAATTCCATTCAACAAAACTTCATTGTTCAATACCTGGCTATGCGTATGTCACTGCCCTAGAACTCATGGCTATTACGGGAACACAACGAAAAACGATGAATGTTGACTTAAGCAGTATTTTACATCGATGGAAACAGATAGATGGACATCAAGTAATAGAAGCGCATTTACCACAACTTATACCTTTAAGCTACATTGAACATATATATATGCCAAAAAATGTCTTCGAATCACTTTCACCAGAAGCTCAAAAAAATGCTCAAGAATTATTTCAACATAATTTAACAGTGACAAATTATGAGGTAGATCTTAAGATTAATCCTATGGCATTTAGTAAACCAGATGATTCACGAAAAGAATATGAAAACTATGTAATGGATCAAATATTAAGATCAATTCGTAGACAGCAAGAGCGCAATTCATTCTTATCAACATCTCATTTATTAACATCATACGGAATGACAATAACCATATCAGCAACACATTTTGAAAATCTTATCACTAATCCACTAACTATCACGCAATCATATAATCAATATTTAAATCAATCTGATAAAACCTCTACAGGGGATGGAAATATTTATATATACTGGAAAGCATTACGAGGAGATTTCATGTTGATATTGACAAATGAAATGATCGAAACTGGCAAGGTTCAACCTAAACTTGTTTATCTTACATGTTACATTGCTCCGTTTGTTACTATTGTAGATAGTGATATTAACTATAACGAATATCATACATATATAAATCCTTCGTCACCAGCAGCACACAAAATAGTTCTTGAAGGACAACATTTTAAAGCTGGATCAAACAAATTTCATAAAGGTTGTAATTCAAATGATTACATTCTTTATTGCTTAAAATTGAATCTAAAAAAAAGACAAGTATCATTGATGAATGCAGGTATTAATGGAATTTATAATCATACAATATTAAAATATACATTTGAAGAAAATGAGTTGGATTTAGCATCACTTGATTATATTCATCTTAGCGCAGGTCGTGAAACTGTTTCAATACGTAATTTAGTTATCAGTCATGAAATGATTCCAGATGCTCACCCAAAATTCGATAAAGAATTTCTCAATCATATCAATGATACTCATGCTAAAAGTACAACTGACAGTATAATGCAAAGTGAAAATGTGTCGAGCGAATGGACAGACATTGATGCCACATCGGAAGAAAATGAGAATAATGATAAACATTGGACAATTTCTCATATGATACCTCAACCTATCAAGCACTTGGTCAGTAAATATTGGCCAAGACATGGAGATCAATCAGAAGAAGAAGAAGAAAAAGACAGTGATGAGTCAAAAGAAAATCAACAAATCAAACATCTAACACCATGCAAATATTCAATATATTGCCTTGATCAATATTCTCCTGAAAAATCCTTGAGCCATAATCAAACTTATTCGCATCCGTGTCGTTTCTCGGAATTATGTCGAAATATTCGTGATGTACCTCATAGTATACAGTTTACACATAGTAAAAATGATGTATCACTATGCAAACAAGATGAACACTGTTCCCTTGTGATCGATCCTGTTCATCGTTGTTCTTGTAGACATAGTAATTTACCAGACTATTTAGTTCCTTGTCGAGATCAACAGAAATGTCATAATTCGACAATTGCACATCGAAAAAAATATTTTCACGGTGAAAAAGTCAAGAGACCAATAGTAATTCAAAATATTCCAAAAGGTAAAAATAAAAGCTTATTAGCGTAGCCCCTTTGGGGCTGAAATGTGGAACTCAAATATCTCCTTTGGTTTCATTATACTAATGACAAAATGCCCAATATTTAAAATCTCTAAAAGATAATAGTTCTTTTCTAAAGATAATCGATTATTAGAAAATGTTACATTTGTGTCTCTAAATTTCGAACAGAAACTTTTATTTTCACGCTGTTGTCAAGGTCTGTAAGGGGGGAGGGGGGTATGTGTATGTAATGTTCTTTTTGGTTGCTATGGTCTGTAAGGGAAGGGGAGAGCCGCAAAACCTCGAACTTAAAGCTTACACTCACTATTTTGTTCGAAAATATATGTGAGTTTCACAAAATGACGAATATAGAAATTCATCCTTCTTCTATAATTATAGAAACATCGCAGACAAAAAGTAACTCTTACTCAAAAATTTCTCAAAATCTCTCTCAGCAGGATCATTTTCATTCGTCACCGACTCAAAATACCACTGAAAAAATAAAATTTCACGATCAATTACATACAGATCATTCTTCATATTTATCAAATGAAAAATCTTCTCATATATGGTCACTTGAAGATGAAGAATCTGATGATGAAGATTTAGTAACTAGTTTTTATAATGATGCTGCAGGCAAAAGTAATATTACAGATGCTAGTGGATACGATCAATATGGTAATCCAATTGGAAGAACTTATGATTTAGGTCGAGATGGTGCATTTAGCGAATTCAGTATTTTAATTGCACAGTTCTATATAGATTCACAATTCAATGATGCAGCTATGAAGGTACCAATTGATGCATTAAAAGTTAAAGGATTTCAAGTGAAACATGTGAAAACAGAGAATGAATGTATAACAGAAATAACCTCAAATCATCATCAAATCGCATGGATTATTAGTACAAATCAAATTCAGAACCCAGCATTCGTCTCAGCTCTAATACAATATCATTCTTCTGGTGGAGCTATTTTTTTATTTGCCGATAATACACCATACGTTTGTCATGCATCTGAATTTCTCAAAACAAAATTTGGCATAACTGTCGAAGGTAATTATTATGGTAATAAAACAATGACATACAAAGAAAATGGTCATCAGCAAACAGGGAATTTTGGCCAACATGAAATTTTTACGGGAATAGCAAATTTATTTGAGGGAATCACAATCTGTCACCCTATCTATTCAACAGCAGAAAGTCGCACGAAATTCACTACACTAGCAACAGCAACCGATGGTAATAGTAGTATTGCCGTATATGATCCACCTTCAACTTCGACAGAAGGACGATTATGTCTCGATTGTGGTTTTACTAAACTGTATATAAATTGGGATTCGGCAGGCACCGCGCGTTATATTGTTAATGCTAGTTGTTGGTTGCTTGGAATTGAAAAACGTTTGAAACAGAAGAAGAAAAGCAAAACTAAGAAATAATAATATGTAACTGATTTATTTTATATTCATTATTCGATGATTTCCATTCATGCCAATTTGTTTTTCTAATTTGAACACTTACATTATTAATTAAGATAATTTTGAAAAATAAATATTCATGACATCATATTGTTTCAATATTCTATCACCGAATGGGTGTGGCTGTGGCTGTGAGGGGTTCACGAAAAATTAAATTTATCTCGTTTTAATTTTAGTCCCTTTAGCATCCTCACTTATATTCTAAAAGGCCTAAAGGGACTAAAGTGTTACGAATATGGAAATCTTACCAGTCTCTATAGCATAAAAGTAAAACGGGATAAATTTACTTTTTCGTGGACCTATGATTGGTAATGCTCCCTCGTTGCTCTTCTCGTTCATATTTCACTTCTTTATTTCAAACAGACAAAAAAAAATAAACACAAATAAAAAACACACGCCATATGCATTTTTCGAACCATACTCTCTCTCTCTCTAATATAATGCCACATACCGATGATGACTCTGTTCTTTAAGAGGGATGAATCGAAACCGAAGAAAAGCGAAGAGAGAAAAGAAAGAATCACGAATTAATACATGGTATAATACGCAGAAGATAAAACAAAACTACGGATCACAACAAACAATACATTAACTAAAAATCTATTATAGCAGATGGCCACGGTATTGAGTAATCAGAAATTCGATTGATTGAGAATAGAAAAATACCAGAAAAGTATGTTTTTACTTGTTCAAAATGTTTATATAATGAACCTGTAGGAAAACTTTCAGCTTCCAAATCAAACAAACCATTAATTAATACATGAAAACAAAAAAAGTTCTCTAAATAAGTAATAATACTTTATTATAATGACACTTAATATGGCACGAATGAGTGTTGGTGCAAGAGTTTTTACAGAAAAATAGAATAACCTTCTTATTTAGAACAAATCGAAACTGATCGAACAATGGTAAAGAAGTAATTTCTTCTAAGAAATAGAGCTGACTTTAACCTAAGATATTGAATTTCTTTCTCAAATTCTTCGTCAATATCACTCTCAGTAATCAGTTTTTCCTGAGAATATGACGAAGATATTTGTCTAATATAACTGAGATTTAGTAAGAGATCAAAAATATCTTTCTTATCCCGCCATAGTCTATCATTATCATTATTACACGAAAAATTATCAATGATGGATAAGATATGTTGATGCACTTCTAACAAAGATACAACATCATTTTTCACAAGTCGAACTATGGGTGTGAGTGTGGGTCCTGTATTCATCCACACCCATACCCTGCATTTATCGTGTTGTCATGTGTGATATACAAATGAGAATAGCTTACAGTTGTTTAATCTTTCGAAAAGTGAATAAAAAAAAATTGATAATGTTGCTTTAATTATTCTTTTAATAGTGAACGAAAGTTTAAATCGAGGTTTTTACGACTCCCACCCTAGGTCCCAGCAACCATTGTTAACGGTCATCTCTTTCCTTTTATAGACCTTAGGGATTGAGATTAAAAGCGCTGAACAATACTAATAACAAGACTTGAGAGATGTCAGAATCTTCTTTGAAATTTAAATGACTTCACTTCTGTTTTTCAATATTCTAGATCACGCAATTTATGATACAAAAACATGAACTGATTAAGTTCTAACTTTCGGGAATAATCAATTTCAAAGATCGTTAAGATCTACTGTAGATATAACGAGTGTGTACAACCGGTTTATTTGTCCATTAAATCGATCGTTATAGACTCATAATAATAAATTATGAAAATGAAATTAAAAAGAAAAACAAAAATTTCTGTTCAAAATGTATAAATAAAAAAGATAGAGCGTTTGCTGACAATATATTATTTTTGAAAAGCCTTAGAGTTTTTTAGAGCTTTTACACTTTGTATATTTTGCGTGAGTATAACGAAACGAAATAAGAAACTATTTCTAGTACCGAATTTTGAAAATAATTGATAATGGTGTATAAAATTAGGTCTCACAATTATTAAATCACTGTGAATTGTAAAAATGTATTGCTGTGAATCAGCATTCGAAAGAAAAACTAGTCGCATAAGAAAGTAAGTGCATTATTATATTACTCGCATATGCAATAAATATCGATATATTTAGACTTGAAATGATTAAAATCACTGTATTATGATTTGTACCTGTATTGAAACGATCTTATCATACAATTATATCAGTAAAACATTTTTAATGATCTATGGGACAATGTGGTCATTCGATAAGAAATTTGATACACGGCTTTTTTATTCTCTCATATGTAGTAGTTAATTATGCATGTTAATCTTGTATCAATTATTTTAACTTCACTATTCGTGATCTTCTTAATTATATTGCTGCTCAAAAAAGAATTCGAAATGAAACTTTTCTATAGGCATTTTCTTTTATTTGATGAATCTGAATGAAACAATCAATTGTTATCAACATCTTATAAAGATATAGTAAAAATAGATAAAACTGATGAAAATTCAATGAAACGAATATTCCAGTTTATATGCATTTTAAAATAAGCTCAATGAAAAAAGGAAATATTGTCATGTTTCTTCTGACTAAAATGATAAATATTATATATTTCACAATGGAAAAATTCTCATTAAAAAAATATTATATTCGATGTTCATTCAGGTGATTTAATCTGTATTATTGAATCTGATAGATATGGAAAAGTTCGTTGTCTTTTCCAACTTACATATAATTTTACTTTTGATGGATCATTTTGTTATGTACAACAAGAATCATGTAAGTGGATTATTATTATTGAAAACTTCTTGAAAGATTACTTATTGTATTAATAGGAATAATCTCGTTATCAGTAAAAAAGGAAAATAATTATAAGTTGTTTCAACGTGTTGTCCATGGAACTACTCTTGACACAGTAAATCAATTTTCATTCTTATATGAGCGATTTCAAGCAAAACAGGACATACCTACCTCTCATTAGATTTTGATTGTTTAGAAGAAAAATTTTTCTGAATAGGTTCTTTTAGCATAGATATATACTTTATGGGTGTGAGCGTCAACTCGTCCCCATTAACACCCACACCAACCTCATATATAACACATTCAATATGTGTAGTTGGAATTCAGAATATATGAGTACATGAATTGTAGAATTCTAAATCCTGGAGGAATACATATTATACCCATATGTACGCAGCTTTGGAATGAAAATGTCTAGTCAACACGAACAAGAATAACACAAGTAAAGACGGTGGCGATGACTAATACAGTGGCATATCAATCTTCCGTGTGATTGAATGCTAATTATTTTTTGTCGTATTCATTATTCTTGGTTTATTTATTTTTGTTTATTTAGTAAATATATAAAGCAAAAGCAATTGAAGAGAGCGCGAAAAGAGACAAAACAGTCAGAGAATAAAGCAGAAAAGCAATGATTAGACGACGGATTTGCGTCGAGCGTTGGCAGTTTTAACTAATTCGTCGACTTCACTCCAACCAATTTCAATCAAACAATCGATTTGTTTGAGATTATCATAAATGCAAGCGACATATTGACGACTGACAATTGGTACTGGTGGTTTGGTCGGATTGATGAGACCACTTTCAGTTTCCTTGCTATTGAAAAATGCCGGAATACTTTCACCTGTCAATAGAATTTCAAATGAGATCATGTTCGAACTATAAACGAAATAACGAACCTAGTTGTTCATAAGAATATTGTTTCATATTTTCGTAGACACGTCCTTTCAAATTCCGAATTGAATTTGGATCAAACTTGAGAATGAAATGATCTTTGGGCGGCATTGCATGCTCTGCTGGTCCTTTTTGCACTTCACATAACGTTGCCAGAAAAGCCAATTTCGACTTTTCAATATGTTCTAAAGCCGTATCTTTACCTTTCAATATTCCCATATTGTACAAAGCGGATTGTCTGTTGTCAAATAACTTATGTATGTGACGAAGAGAAACAAAAATAATCTCAGCAGTGAATCGTTGTCGATCTTTTCTAGATATACCACACAGAACAATTCTCGTTCCATGAGTAACAACAGAATAAAAAGAAAGAAAAAATGTTGTCAGCAAACAACTGACAAGTGATATTAAAGTAACGTATCAATTCCGTCTTGTTATTATTAGATATTACTCTTCATTTGAATCCTTGTTTTTTCTCTTTAATTAGCTTTGTTGTTTGTCTAGCAATGTAATTTGTTGTCAAAAGCGATGAGTTCTATTAGATTCAATTAAACTAAACAAAACAGAATTTTAGTGTTTTTTCTGCGCTTGACCCTGATATCTCGTATAATGCTGATAAATCATGTAAGAACGCTCATCATCTCTCCCGTGATTACTTCTTCATTTATGTCATTCGTTGAATTAGATTTCATCCTTCTGAGACTAATTAGATCAATAGAGATCAAGAAAATGAGATTAATATGCGAAGAACTTTAAGGCAAATGAGTCAAAACATGATGGATCATAGGTACAACGATTAACGACACGGTATTCGACTATTGTCGACGTCGAAAGAGGTTTATCTTTAAAAATGATGAAGAACAAAGAACTTTTCAAATGAGATCTGTTTTCATATACTTTAATTGGTATTATTAATAAAATGTTTTGTACTGGTCTTCTGTTTTGATATGAAGGACGATTTTTCATAAAGATCTGTAAGAGATGCCAGTTCTACTAGCTATTATTCATCGATCAATTATATAGACATTTGTCGCATTCTGCTTGGGTAGGGTATGAGTGTGTACATAAGATACATTCATACTCTTAAAAATCTATTTTTTTTCTTCATCCCAGGTCAAAAAATCAGACGTAAGATCTTGCAGATCAGACGAAATTGTATGAAAATCATACAAAAGAAAACGCAGTCTCAGAAATCTTACATCATATCGTACTATAAGATGATTGAAAGATCTTACCATTACATAAAAGTTTCAATAATCTTATAGTCATATCTTACAGGATATCAAGATCTTTCAATCATCTTATACTGCGATATGATGTAAGATTTCTGAGACTGCGTTTTCTTTTGTACGTTTTTCATCTGATCTTACAAGACCTAATGTCTGATTTTTTGACCGGGGTAGGAATAGATTTCACCAAATTACTTGTCTCTGACTAAGAATAGCTATTTGATGAAAAAAACAAATATAATAAGAAAACCAAAAATGATACCCTAATTCAATCATATTTCTAATTCCCTCTCAGGATAAAATCATAAATATAACTGATGTTTCTCGCCTAATTTCTAGAACAAATTCAATATAAACTTTTTAAAAATTTGAAAGAGATCTTCTGATATTTTGTTAGAATCTCTATTTTCCTATATAAAGATCCAACTATGATGAAGATAAAATGATAATAGGGCTTCTAAATTCGGTCAGATTCTGAATGAAACATACAAAAAATTTGAAAGATTCCTCTATTTATCGTTGTTGATACTTGACTCCTCATTGGTATTGAAATTCGTTTTATGATCTAAAGATTTGCAAATCTTGCTTATAAATCTTAGTGGTATTCGGAAATTCAAATTCTAAATGCATTCTAAATACAAATTTGCAAACATCTAAACTGAATCCTCTTATTTCCTCTTCAAGATTCTGTAAGTGCCGATCTTGACAGTATTGTGATTATAAGAATTTGACGTGTCGTTCATATTTTCCGTTCCCAAGAAAGTAAAAAGCGAAGTTGATTTTTTTTGTCTTATCAACATTCAGGGTATAACTGTTATCAACGAAATAAATTTCTTGATTAATTATTACAGAAATCTTTTAAAAAGCGCAAAAAAATGTTGTGAAAAGAAGAAAAAAAGAATCAGGATGATGCTCTATTTGAATATTATGATCATCCATATTGTGATTTAGTCAGTAATTTCTTATTTGAAAATTCACGTGTAACGATACCATTCACTTTTTGACCTTCTTCTTTGATACAATTATATTGAAATACCATTGATGTATACCCTCGTACACTAGATTTTGACACCATATTTCCCTTTTGAGTGGTAACCGCTGCTCTTACTGGTTGATATATCCATCCAATTTGAATCATGATGCATTGTTCTTGTGTTATCTTATAATTTTTTATAAAATCTAAGTTCACTTGTGTCTTTGTAAACAAAATTTCATTTACAAGGCCAAGCCCTGCTATAGCAACTATATTAGATGATGAACCTGGATATTGTATCAGAATAGTATCTGAAATATTAGAAGGTGATAGTATAACTTTTCCTGGACTACCAGCATACTGTGTCAATTGATCATGTGTTCAGCCAAATTGAATTTGTTGAAATTGTCCAAGCGTTAATGAATTGTTGCCAGTAGTTTTCGCGAAGACAGAAGCAAACTCGAAGTCACTAGAATACTGAATAATTGACAGTATTAGCAGTGAGACGACAGACATCATTTTTACTCAGCAAATACGTAAGTTGTCGAATACGTTGACGTTATTTTTTCTCACAAACATCAAGTTTCGGCGATTACGTCATTTTTTTTTTGCTCGAATAGAACTGCACATTATAACTCATGTAGTACATATTATTTTAAGTGCTTAGATCAAACAAATCGGCCAGTAGAATTGTGCAGAAGTGTGACGAAATTGTAAGAAAATCAGAAGCAATCGTGCACACATTGATATGTTGCCAACAAACTACTACTTCTGGCAAAAACACATCTTACAATTTTTATAGGAACGTATTTTAAGGTCTGGTATTATCGATCAAGATCATATCGTATGATTTTCTCAGCTATTCGCAAGATTTCATAGGATTTCTAGCAAAACCAATCAGATGATTTATTCAGTTGGTTCTCCTATAATGACGAATAATCAGATTTAAATATTCCTCAATTCCGATAAGAACTACCCAGATAACCGAAAATTGTCCAATGGATATACGACAACTATTTTAATGACAATGCCGGAAGTTGTCACAATCTTTTTCGCAGAATTTCTGCAGGAACTCGTTGCACATCGAATCTGGTATACTTCAAATTTTCTTCAAGACTTTTCACTGTTCAAGCATTTCAACAAAACATATTTCAATGGCGCACGAAAATATCGAGTAAAGTTTATTCAAATTAGTCAAAAAAAAGTATTTAGTCAAATGATTGAATTAACGATCAATAGAGTATAAGATTTTTACTCTAAAAATAACCTATACTGCAGCGCGAGGCGAATAGATGACGCCATGAAGGAAACAGATGAGGGAATACTTTTATATTGTGATTTAACTGAGAGCATCTTGGGTGTAAACGTAGTTTTGCATGAAGAGAAACTCATACGCAGACATTCGCCAACACTCACATCCTCAATATTCTCAAACTCTACTTCCATAGCCTATTTTAATCGAAGGCGCTAGTGTATTATCAAAAATACTTGTGTAGTGCTTGTAGCAACAGACTAATCAGTTGACAGTCGCTTTTATTTTGGTTGCACTTTTGAGCCGTTAGCTATTTTTTTATCTTAATTTCACAATTCATCTCAGATTATTTTTTAAACAGTTTATTTTTATTCAAAAAAATTTTCGAAATGAATATATCTTGATTGAATAATAGTAAGTATTAATGAATGTTATTCGTAAGTAAAAATACGTATTGAAAATTTNCGAGCGTTTATGAGGCCAGATATAATAGCAAGAGAATATTTGCCCGTGTTCGCGCTTTGAAAAACAAAGTTATTGGCGTTTACACGGCCACTTTGAAAAAAACGCCATAAAACACTAAAAAAGGCTGATTTCATGGTGTTTAAACGCGTTTTCCCAAAATCTTGTCTGACTGGGTAGTACAAATAATAATATTGATATTTGTATTACTTCCAGCTTGTAAACGAAGATAATTTTGCAATTCAAGATTATGTCCTTTCCCATGTAAATTTTGTTTCGAGAAAAACGCGTCTGAGTTGCGTTTCGCTGCGTGTGAATCGCAACGGAAAAACGCAATAAACGCGTCTCCAGTGAAACAATTCTTGCGTCTAGACGCGATTTTTTTTCAACCGCGTTTAGACGCGATTTTCTCCAACCGCGTCTAGACGCAAGAAATGTTTCACTGGAGACGCGGTTCCAAACCAAGTTGCGGTTAGGCGCGATTAGAAATTAAATCGCCTCTAAACGCGTGCGATTTGATATTTAAAATTTTAAAAAAAGATTAGAATCCGTCTCAGATTTGATCTGAGTCGCCATCGATATCCTCTAAAGATGGTCTTTACCTCACTATAGGCGAACGGAATGTTGAAATGTTGATTTATCTAAAATGATAGAAATGAGATTAGAACAAGTGAACTAGTAATTTAGAAGCAAGTATACATATCATGAAGCCACATATGACCACAATCATTGTCGAATGAAACGGAAATTATATATGAATCGTGACTTCATATATATATATATTTATATATGTACAAATGCATTTATCAATAGAACGTTTTCTGCCTAAATTATACCTCATTTGTTAGTGTTAATATTCTTGTATGAAAATAAACTTGCATAGAATAAATTGCATATATTAAAATTTCTTTAAAATTTTTCAAAAATTTTCCTTTCGCAAATAATTTTCATTTATTTTGTTGTATAAGACTATTACTTATAATATTAAATACTGCCTATCGTTTAGAGCTGATTATATATTTATTTTATTTTATCAAATATCATGTACTTTTTTTCGTCTTTCTTTTTTTGTTAAATAAAAAGGTATTTAGCAAAGCTTTGCTTCAAATCACGTTAACATAAAAAGATGATTTTTAATTTCTGAAGTGTCTTCTTCTTTCAGTTTTTAGCAAATATATACATATCAGTAGAGCACTAAATGCGGAGTTTGCAAGTTTGTTTCTTATGTGCACGCGATGGATAATGTAGAGACGATGTTGCATGTCTAGGAAACGTAGAAAAGAGATTTGTCTATTAGATTTTCTATTTGGGATTGAATATCCTTTTGTGTATCTTCCTTCCGTAACAATATAAAATGAAAATAACACACATGATTCGAAATGAATTGAACACTAGTCACCCATAACACTTAAACACTAGAAGTACAATTATTTCATGACAATGTATATTTTATCCTTAAAACAAAGTTCAAATTGAGTACATGATTTATAATTTAAATTTCAAAATATTTTTTGATCAAAAAGTGAAAATAAATTTTATCTTTCGTCTTTTAGAGCAGACGTCTTGATCTATGGTTTGATGCAAAACTAGTTTATATTTATCACTAATTTTGAAAACAGTCTATGGATTAATAGAAATAGTGCTGAATAGAGAGATAGTCTCATTATACTAATGGTCACTCTTATAACTTTTTTGAAACATTAAAAAAATGAAGTTTCTAAGGAAATTCATTCGTGCTACGATAAAAACATCTTTCTCTTATACATGAAATACCTAAACCTTGAAACTAAACATTTCTTTCTATTCTCGTCATGTCGATCGGAGTACAGATAATAAAATTTTATGTATTCCTTTAAATAGGTTTTGATGAATCGCGTACAGACACAGTTTCACGTAAAATCACATACAGACCTGTGTAAACAGCTTTTATTACTCGCGTACGAACACAGTTCCATAAAAAGACGCGTTGAGATGCAGCTCAGAATTTCATCTGACTTCGTCTTGACGCGTTCTAACTCAAACCGCATCCAATCGCGTTTGAACATTTTTTTATTAAACGCGTTTTCATGCAGCCCAATAAAAACCTGAGTTCAGACGCGGACAGAAACCGATTGTAACTGCGTCCGAACGCGATTTCATTTATAACCGCGTCGAGATGCGTTTGAAAATTTTGTTCAGATGTGTATAGACGCAATTGTAAATGAAAACGCGTTCAAACGCGGTGGAAATCGATTATAACTTCGTCTGAACGCGTCTTCATTTATAATCGCGTCGAGATGCGTTCGAAAATTTTCTTCAGCTGCGTCTAGACGCACTTCTAAATGAAACTGCGTTCAGACGCAGTGAAAGTCGATTTTCACTGCATCTGAACGCAGTTTACAACAAAACCACGATTACACGCGTATATTCTGCGTCTGGTGTTTACATGGGTCACATAAAAGTTGACAAAAACGAAATAAGGATATTATAAAATCAGCATCATGTAAATTCTTTTCTCCAGCTATGCCTTCCGAACCAACACCTATATATAATAAAAGTATTTAATATAAACATAACAAAATTATTCGATTAAACATACCAAGTACTTCAGCTTTAATACAACGTTCAAATGTATCAAGATCAAGTATACTACAATTCGCCATTAATGTTGCTAATGAAGTAAAACATCCAACATCTTTTGTTTCTTTTAAATAATTTAACATTCGCTAAAATTAATTCAAAATCAATAACATAGAAAAATATGAAAATAAATATTTACTTTTTGAACTTCTCGATTACCACCATGTAGTAATGATATACCAAGTTGTAATGTACGTCGAAGCATTTCATTATTTTCACCTTAAATTTGTTTAAATTGAATAAAAATAAATAAGATTGATAAAAAAATACCTTTGCTTGCACTTATATATAATAATACAGTTTCAGCAACACCACGATTTGCTAATCGATTTTGTTCATATAGTAATGTTTGTTTTTCCATTTCTTGTTCCTTAAAATATTTAATTTTCTAATTTTTTATCAAAAATAAAAATGTATATTTTGATTATCTTACCTGAAATGATTTGACTTCTTCTGCTCCTTCATCATCATCGTCGTCAGCAATAACACAACTCTTTAAAAAAAATCAAAAAAAAAATTATATATTAATATACATAGACCACCAAATTATTCGACCAGATTTCTTGAGTAGAGAACTTTAATTTCCAACTAGAGTTAAGTGAAGCTTTTTGAAAAACTCCAAATCCCAGCTTTTCAGTTCCTAAATATATGCTTTTAGAGGAATCAACACATTAAAGCGTTATAGACCATAGTCTGGGTTGAATTCGAATGAAGATTTTCTGATTCATTTCAGTTAACAAATATCTTAGAGTACTAGAGTTTGCTCTATCATTCTGTGTAAATCAAGTAGACCTATAGCAACATATTTTCGGAGTTGAAAAACATAGTTTTAGATTTTTCAGAAATTCTGTTGTTCGAAAATACTTGTTGGAAATAAAAATGTTTTACTGAAACCTTTATTTGAATTCTTTGTAGTTTTCACGAGAGTGAAAAAGAAGTTCAATCGAATTATTTTTGAAAATTTTTTTGTTTTGGTTTAAAATATAAATCTTACTTTATTCATAATTGTCGAATAAGATAAATATACAATATTTTCAGTAATTGAAGAAACTTGTGCAGTAGTTGCAGCACGATTTAAACATTGTAATAATTGTTTTAATGGATATGATTTCATTGTTAAACTTTTAGTTTCAGTTTCTTCTTTCATCGTTGTTACATCTTGTTCATCCATTTCATAAGAATCATTCTTTAATTATTTAGAAAAAAAAAGAAAACAAACCAGACTACACAACATAACTTACCCAAAGATCTTCAATAAAACGTGCACGTATATCTTCTTCAGCTTCAAGTCATAATTTTCGATATGCACGTAAGAGCATATTTATAGCATGATGTCTTGCAACAGAATGTAATGGTGCCATAAGAAAACAAGCCATGATTGCTTTTTTACGTTATGTTGAAACAAGTTTTCGCCATGTACTACGTTTTTCTTCTGAATGACTTATACCACTATGATACGATTTTGAACCAATCTTTCGATATAATATACACCCCTGGGCAAAAGTCTTTCCCACCACCTCTTTTTCCAGCAGGAATTTCTCTACTATTGAAAAGACAAACATGGTGTTGTTCAGGCCAAATAAAAGAGAACCCGAATAACTCCTAATCGGCCCGAACAACACCATGTTTGGTCCTTATAGTAGTAGAGAAAACCTTGCCGAAAAAAGAGGTGTGGGGGGGGGGGGGAGACTTTTGCCCAGGGGTCTACTTTGATAATTATATTTATTCACTATTTCTCCCTAGGAAATTATATATATTACGAAATACACTTTGAGAAAATATGTATGAAGAATACCTGTTCTTGTGCACGAAAACTCTCGCCAAGAAATTCTTGTATGATTTCTTCTTGCTCATTCTAGAGAATAATGAAATATATATATATATGATACAGGAGAAATATTGTCACAACAAATTGTTAAATCTAAAATCAATTGTTCACTTGTTGGATTTTCAATTTTTTCATCGTGTGCAATTTTCATCCATTGAATGAAAAAAAAAATTATACAAAATATACTTCGAAAGCATATTTTTTTAATTTACAAAAACAAGTTCAGCTATCATAATGATCCATTTGTGTTAGATATAGGATCAAATATGAAAAAAAGAAAAAAGGTGCCTTAGTCTGGCATCGCTTTTTTGTCTACTAGCCCCAAAATTTAAAATTATCAATATGATTTGTTTTGTAATCGTGTCCAGAAAATCTGTCATTCAAGTTCTATTTGAAGATATTTTCAAAGTTCACGCGTATCCATTTCGATGCTTTCAACAAACTTCACTGTCTCTCTCATTATTTTTGAACAAACAGTAAACTGGGCGGGGAGACTCTCGAAAAATGGTAACTTGCTTAGGAGATTCACTTTATCTCATTTGATAGGCCTTATTAAGACATATATATCAAACCTGAAACTTGAATTCAAATATTCAATTATCTGCAACAGGTGTGAGTGCCAAGAATGGACATAACTGAATACTTGAATAGTTGAATCTCAAGTGTTCTTCAGATAAATAGTTGAAATAGCTTGTCAATAATTGAATTCAAGTTTCAAGTTTGAAACTACTGAAAAATCTGAAAAAGATGTGAGCAGTTTAGCAGGTTTTAGCGTGTTTATGAATTTAGGCTGGTGATTGGGAATATGTAGTAGCCAGTTTATGTAGCTATGGTTGTGATCAGTCGTACTCTAGCCTTATAAACACCTTCATTCACACAAACCGAAATAATCTTTTCTGAATCAAATCCGACAATCCATATTCCACACGCATTTTTCTCTTAACTTTGTTGTTTGGTAGTTCTTAATCTGATGTGCTATTTTTTTTTCTATGTGAAAGAAGTTTCTTTTAATATTATGAGGTGCGATTTTGATAATAATTTATACGAAAATCCACATGCACCCACTTCGTCAAATTCGTAGAGTTCAATGGACTGCAGAAGTATGTATATTAATTTTGTAATATAAAGTTTTTCTGGTTTGGCTATAATTTTTTTCTAGTTGCTTTTGTCTGCTGCCCTCTCTCTCGTAGTGTCAGGATGGGCAGATACACTTTTGTAGAGACTAAAGTTTTGATCTTCTTTTTATATTTTTTTAGTCAGCAATCTAAAAAGGAAATACTAGATAATAGTATTGTCTGAGTATTTTTCTGCAGCCACAATCATTTTGATAGGTGTTCTTTCTCTATGTATTGTAGTATGAAACTGAGACGCTGGTGATATTTGTATAGCTCTTCACGTGTTTTTTATGACAGAAACAAATGATACCGTTTATTACTTTCTTTCTATTGTGTTGTCAAATGGTGTGCTTCGCAAATTAAAGGTAACATTTTCATATATACTGACAAGATTTATAGTAACATCATTGATCAACCGGAGAATCTAATAAATTGAAGTATTGGGAAACCCTTACATACCATGAGCTAACTTAGATAAAAGATTTTTATAAAATTGTCAACATTAAACCTTGTTCTACCGTTAACATCACCTATTTATATTGTAAAGCTAAGAGATGAATATGAGATATCTTTTTCAAATATTTGCTTTTATATCAATAGTGAATGGAGAACTAACAACAAGCTGAAAGCAGAAGAATAAAATAATATCATTTTTTATTCTTTGTACAAGGTGAAGCAAAATCTTTCGCAAGTAGGGTACGATTTCAATGACAAATGATATAAAAATATATAATTCATAGGATAATTATAACCTATAAAATTATAGAAGTTTCTATCGAGTGTGTCATGATGAATAAGTTTCTTATTATTTCCTATTTTTCTCTTGTTCCTGGAGGATCCTAAGCACAATGCTTTGTTTAAAAGATGCGTCACAAAATACTCTAGAAAACCTGACCTAAACTTTTGTTTTTAGAACTTCAATTAAGAGAACTATGTAAACTACACGAAAGACGAAAAAACTGAAAATGTTGTTTATTCAATATTTTTTCGACTTGAACTTTTTTCTTCTGCTATTATTTCCGTAAAAAGTGAGGCAAATATGAGCACCCTGTTCTTTGTGCACTTTCGAGTATGCTTTTTCTCGTGGTCTGCAAAAAAACGTTTTAAAACAGATGGTGTGTTGAAAAATGAAGTTTCAAAAAAATTGTCCCCGTTTTCAACATTGACCCCAAGTAAAAAACCAAAACTAGTCAAAGTTCTGATTTTGTAGTTAAGTGGTGAGGAGCGATCATTTCTGATCAAAACAAAACAAATCTCGATGAAAAGAAAGCACAACTACATCCTGAATGATGCATTCGATACAAACTTCTGTAATTCTACGACTCAAAAAATTTTATGAATTGTCAATTATTCTCATTCATCCGGCTTTCGATGAACTCTCATTTGGTATATAATTCATTTTTATATCACTATTCGTTAGAGCTGTACCCTCTTGCAAAAGGTTTCACACCATTAAGTATACCACATTGTAATTGTTGCTTTTTTTTCTCCATTTTTATTGTTAATCGTATCATTTATATGAAAAGTACACGTTTTTATACGCAACTAGGAGAGATAAGAAAAAGAAGAGAGAATAAAAGAATGAGAGAAGAGTCAAGGAGAGCGAGTTGGCTCATGATACATTGTTACAATCGAAAGAAGAATAAAGTATGTGATATGAAGATATGACAAGGAAAGGTTGAACATTACGTATGAACAATACATTCAACCAAGTAATGTGATTAGATAATGGTGCACAATAAGATCCATTCATAGAAGAGTTTTTCTCTCAGAAAGGTTTTATCTGATAAATGTTTTTGACGGACAACTATGGAAAATTCTATTCATGGCTTTATTACAGTACATATTCAAAGGAATTTTTGGCAGCCGTTAATATATCTTATCGTATGTTAAAAAAACATGTTTCTCCAAATGATACTCATTCGTAAGAACATTTGGAATTACGTATGAAATCAAATTTTTACATGTTAAAACCCTTAAACTAGCATTTTTATTTGAGTTTTTGTTTCCGTTTTTTCCTACTTTGAAACTCTAAATGATATGAAAGTTAACAGACGAAAGAAAACTAAAGAATATGTAATATATTTCGCGTGTTAGATATGAATAAGCGCTCCTATCTTTTGTCAAATGTCTGAATGCGTAAATAGTCGACTTTTTCGATCCAAGCCTCATTCACTAGAAGAAAACAAGGCTACACATACATATCAAACATATGATTTTATATCTGTAGCCGCTGTGTTATACAGTCATTTTTTAAAATAGGCATTCAAGAGATCATGTCGTTATTGATATTTGGTAGTTCCGATCATCTTTCATAATGTTCTGAGATATTTATTGTAGCTTTTTGGGAAGCTACTTTTTCACTAACGATGGAACATTTCCAACTGACAAATAGTGTTTTGACTAATTTCTAGTGAGTGTATTACAAAATTATCAAATTTTCTCACTACTCTTTTAGAGTTGAGATTTTCAAGGTAAACTTCTGCTTCATGTAAAAGGTAGAGAAACACTAGAAAAATTAATCTTCATATTTCAACCTCTATTTTTTAGCCACAGCTCGAAACAATTCAGCTTTCTCAATTAAGTTTTTTTGGTATACAACTGTCGCAATTTTTCCAATCTTTGCCATGTATTTTGTATCCATGGTTTCTAGCTGCGGCTAAAATCAGACGTTAAAATGTCGAGATTAATTTTTCGGCTGTTTCTCTACTTTTTACATGAACCTTTTTCGTAGATTAGCGATTTTCTACACAGTGAGCTGAAAATGTTTTTTCTTTCAGTTGTCGAGTTTTAAATTATGGTAGAAGTTTACCTTGAAAATTCCAGCCCCTTAAAAGAGCCGCGAGAGAATTTGATAATTTTGTGATATACTAGTTATTGATCGATTCCAAATACGACCATGGGGTTTATCCATAGTCCTTCAAAGATACGATTTCCTGGAAAGTCAATCTTTCAGAAAACATTTAATGCTTTTTTCTGTAAATTCTGTAGCTTTGTAAAGAAAATTCATGTAGAGCTCGAAGATGTCTCATTTTAATCTAAAATTTGCGTGCTACAATAATACTTTGTTAAAAAAGATTTGATTCTTTTTTTAGAGTTTCTGGAAGACTGGTTGCACATCTGCTAGATTTGGGTGTGGGTGTGGGTGTGTGGGTGTGGGTGTGGGTGTGGGTGTGTGGGTGTGGGTGTGGGTGTGGGTGTGTGGGTGTGGGTGTGGGTGTGGGTGTGGGTGTGGGTGTGTGGGTGTGGATGTGTGTGTCGGCTGCGGGTGTGGGTGTGGATGTGGGTGTGAGTGTGGGTGTGGGTGTGAGTGTGGATGTGTGTGTGGTGTGTGAGTGGGTTTGGATGTGAGTGTGTGTGGGTGGGTGCGTGTTGTGTTAGTGAGTTTGGATGTGGCTTTGGATGTGGGCATGGATGTGAGTTAAGTCAACAGCTATACCCGCATCCGTACCCGCACTCACACCCACACCCACACCCACACCCACACCCAAACCCACTCACACAGCACGCACCCACACCCACACCCATACACACACTCACATCCAAACCCACTCACACACCACACACACACACACACACTTGCACCCCACACCCACACTCACACCCAAACCCACTCGCACACCACACCCCCACATCCACACGCTAGGTTGCCAACGGATGTTGTCAACATCGTTGCTGCTGCATGGCCTAATTGCATCGTATTCTCGGAGAACGTATGAAAAGGCATACTTTGTGTTGCAATCATTTTGAAAGCCATTTCTTTTTCTTTCTTCGTTTGCTTGATTGGATTCATTCGAAATGCAGCTTTTTCGCTTTCAGTTACATGGGATAAGAAGTACTGTGCATACATTAGTATCGCCGATTGCTGTTTGTTTACTTTTACTTCCATGTTGCTATTTTCAACTCTTACCTTCCTTTCTTCTTCGTCAATTGATTGATTCTGTTTGTCTGTAGCAGGCAATCTTGCTTTTCTTTTTCAACGCCATAAATTCTTTTTACTTGAATTGAATACATATTGAAGGACGAGCATTTTCAGGTTATTTTTCAAATTATTCATTCGCTTCAATGTGTTATTGGTATAGTGAGTTTGAGTGTTTCGTTCACTGATCAAACTACCGGTAACATTCTGTTACATAGCCTTCCCTAGGGCTGCACCGCTCACGCTCATGAGCGCTCATATGAGAGTGAGCGTTTTTTGTGCATCGAATGCAGAATCGTCCCTGATCACTTTTATCAACTTCATTCCTCGAAAAGAGAAATTCACTATTTTTTGAGCCTGAGGTCCCCCTCAGGTATCATGAAAAAACGTTTTTTTTCCTTCACGGATCAAAACCATATGTGCTTGTAGATTCAGGGGTGCTAATTACGAATATCATAATCAGGGCTCTCAAAACGTTTTCATTACTAAAATAATTCTAACCACTCTACGCACCTTTTTTTCAATATTGGCACCCTCACTCAAAGAATTACTATTTACTAAAATTGAGCGAAAAACATCTTTTCTCAACCAAAATTTCGAGTTCTCTACGAATCGGAACTTTTTATGCCGAAGATAGGTAAAATTTGAAAAGAAAGGATCATTCTAGTCCAGAAATTAGCGCTTAATTTTTAATATAGAGTCAAGTGTCCTAATTTTGCCGCAAGAAAATTGGCTTTGTTGTAATCTATTTATAACTACATCAAGTATAATGATGCGGAGTTAATCATAATTTTTCTAAATAGAGTGAATATTTCTGGGTCGATCTATATGTGTTTGATCACGCAATAAACGGACTCTGTTTCACAAGAGTCATAACAACATGAGTAGAGTTGGATGTTTTTCAATTTTTCGACTGTTCCTAATTATGGTGTTGGAGATATTATTTACTTCTGTATATCTCATTTTTATGTCAGACGAAATGTTTTTTCAAAGTAGAACTAGATTTTATGAAGAGAGTTGCCCTTGTTGGTAACTAAAAAATAAATCGTTAAGCCGGGGTTGTCGAGTTGCATGAACTCCTGCTACTCTGAGTACAGATCACGTTCATCTTTCCTGAAATCTTGTTGATAAAATCTAGTTCTACTCTAAAAAAACATTCTGTCTGACATAAAAATGAGATATACAGAAGTAAGTAATATCCCCAACGGCATAATGAGGAACAGTCGAAAAATTGAAAAACATTCAACTCTACTCATGTTGTTACGACTCTTATGAAACAGAGACTGCTTATTGTATGATCAGACACATAGAGATCGGCCCAGAAATATTCACTCTATGTAGAAAAATTATGATTAACTCCGTATCATTATACTTGATGTCGTTATAAATAGATTACAACAAAGCCAATTTTCTTGCGGCAAAATTAGGACACCTGACTCTATAGATTTTGTCTCGCTAACTTTTTGTGAAACCACTCATACTAAAACGTGAAATTTGGATCATAAGGTTAATTTTTCAAGTTCTATTGATTAGTAATCTTAAAAGCGGTTAAAATAGTGTGGAACATGGTTTAAATCTCACAATTCTATAGAAATAGGCGTCTTTCATTAGATTTGAGTATACATATGCTTGGCATTGAGCACGACATCGGCCTTCGTGTGACGTGAAACTCGCACTATTTATCTCATTTTCAAGCGTTATTTATCAATAATGGCGAAAATATAGAAAGGAAGGTATAGCGAAGCGAAGAGCTCAAAGTATACTCCGATTCGAACTATTTTTGTTCAATTTTGCTGAAACGGTGTAATTTTCAGCATTAAAATAATGTTGTTCGAACACGATATTCGCATTAAATGAGTTGCTTTCCATCCACTCTCGATTGGCAGTCTGAAAGACAAAGCTACAAGGGTACAGCTGGGTCAAGTATGTAAAATTTGAGAGGCTCCGTCCAGCTTTCACTACATTCATCTATCTTTTTGTGGTTTCGAACGTGAGAACAAATATACCAGCCCTTCGAATCCGCATATTACTGATTTCATTGTGACGCTCTGTCATCAGGATGCCCTACCAGAGATGTCCACAGGGCATGGTAATCCTGCCCTGCTCTGTTCTGATACAGGGCAGGATAAAAAAAAGGTTTTTCTACTCTGCTCTGTTTCATGGCAAGGTAAGGTAGCGCAGAATGCAGCGAAGGACAGGGTAAGACCTCCGTGCCCTGCAAATATGTATATTGACTTTCTGAGTTTTCATTTTTGAAAAGAATGGTTTTTTGTCCTTGTGAGTCAAAAAACGATAATAAATTGCAGACAGCGATACCAGTCGTTTAATTTTGTCTATTCTTGTAACGACAACTCACGTAGAGGGAATTTTCTACTGCTGGTTGAATCTTAAGGGTCCCCCACCTCAGAAACAATTTCTCACTTAAAATGGTCCTTTCGGGTTGAAATTTTCAGGAATGAGTGGTCCTGAAGAGATACGCATCTGGTAAAAATTTCAGTTCGATTGGTCATACTAGACCGGAGTTTCAGCTGAATCATAGGCCATTTTTGACATTCAGGAGAATCGATATAAGTTCGTCATAACACGAGGTATCGAACTCGGGCTGGTCTCAAATTAAAGCTAATGTTAGTACGCAACTTTTGTCTGAACAAAAATTTTAAATTCGATCTTATTGATTTTTTTATGACCATTTTAGTGAAAGGGTCTCAAAATCAGCATAAAAACGGGTGATCCAACGACAGTAAATTCCACTTTTCTCATCGCAGGAATCGACTTTGAAAAAACTGGTCAGACAAAAGTTTACTCTCATTGAGACCTTTAAAGCAAAAAAAATATTGGATATAGCGCGAGCCGAACGGAAGTTATTTCAATTTTCCTGATTGGAAACTATGCTCTGAGAAAAACGTTAAAGAAGTTTTAGAAATGATTTTTTTATTCAAAAGCAGGAAATAATGGTATATTAGTAATATTTATGTGGAATTTTTGAAAGCATGCAATAGATGCCGTAAGCTAGCACTGCAGGTCGTACTATATGATATAAGAATGTTTATTCCATACTGATAGAAGTAAAAAAAGTAGTCTTCCCAAGAATCATAAAAACCGGGAAAATCTCTTCGAAAACCGGGTAGTGAGGTGGAAATCTCCTACGAAAGTCTGTAAAAATTTGGCCTTTTTTTTTAAATTTATATATATTCTGAAAGAGGAAACTTCGCTGCATCTTCCTATAATAAAAACTCGACTTCGATTACTTTACCAAAAAATGGATTCTCTGAGGGGGAGGGGGACCCCCTAATTCAATGATTGATTATCCTGAAAAGCAATTATAAGCTACGAGAGATTTTTCAGCTCACGTTTTTTGTATTAGTTTAATGAGCCTAGAGAGTATATGTCAGTTCCACATTTCAGCTCCACAGGGGCTGCGCTAACANCAAGAAAAGTCCGATGATGCTGAAATACATCAAGATTTTGCTCAGTCTATTGATGATAAATCATTCATAATTCTAGGAGATCTTATTTAATCAGACTTATCAGACAGAAATATTCATCAATAATGGAATTTGTTTATTTGCTAAGAGTACTTAGTTTTATTAGAATTTCCGTTCATCCACTCACAATTAAATGAGTTCATTGATATCGGCTGAACACTTTTAAATTTGAAAGAAACAATCGATTCTTTTATTTTAATCTAACGTTTTTCTAAACGTTCAATGAACGAGATTCATTCACTTTGTTATAAATTCGTCTTGCTCTTTCGCATTGAATTTCAGTAGCAATAATATTACTTTTGAAAATCCATCATTCATTGTTTTGCTGTCTTTGAGAAAAGATCGACAAGGAAACTTGATTGATTGCAAGTTAGTTCGCACAGTTTTGGTTAAGAAAGAAGGTCAGTACTTTAAGGATGTACTGAAATTTGATTTTAAAATACATATGGCAGTATCTTTAGTCAAATCACATAATTATGCATCCTTTAAAATGACGGTGGACGGTTATTGTTAAGTAACCTATAATATATTTGAATCGAATGAAACATTTTCGATTCACTAAGATGGAAGTGACAACATTCGATACATTGCCTGACGTCGTATTGCTCGAGCTATTTTCCTATTTTTCATGCTTGGAATTATTACATTCATTCGCGTCCATCAATACCCGTATCAATATGGTTCTCTTCGGACCAGATGTAATTCGTCACGTGAATTGGCAACAATTATCTGCTCAACAACGTAATATTATCGACAATCATTTAGTATCCGTTGCATCTATAACGACTGATTCATTAATATTCGTTGAACGATTTTTAAAACTTCGGAATCTTCGTCGATTATGCCTTGTCAATACTGCACCAGGAGATCTGATGGAATTCATGTGGACTGATTGGCATTTCGCACTTGATGGTGTCAACGAGATACGTTTCATCACTACGAATAATACTGAAGCTACTTTTATAGACAGGGAAAATTTGCCTGTTCTTGTCTCCTATCTAATCGGCTACGTGCCCACTTTACATACGTTACATCTACCATCAAGTTACATCATCACTTCCTTCATGTGTCCACCTATCACTATCGCACCTCTACATACTTGTAAGTATCGTCTAGAGACATATTTGTCCCAACAGCGCAGATCTATTTGATAAAGAGGTTCTAGCATCGTTAGCTGTTTCAAGATTTCTGGCGAACTCGAAATAGAACTGTCTATTTAGGTTCATTGATGAAATGATCTTTGAGGTTTGAAGCATGCAGAAGCAGGATGATATTTGAGCTTTTTGTATTCGAATAATGACGACTTCTGAATTCATTGGATCTGTTAAACACATTTTCTTCGTGTAAGTAATTCTGTTAGAGCAAGGTTAACACAAACTAGATTTCAATCGATTCAATAGAGTCTGTCTGGATATAAACGTAGATAGGCATTCAACGTTCGTATTAACTTTTCTCGACAACGTACCTAGAACTCTGCCACCTACTCAAATAATATTCTTATGATATTATACATGTTGTTGAAAAAAAAACGAACATACCACGTGAAATATCCTTGAACAATTTATCGAAGTCGTTTTCTAAAGTCATCATTAACATCCCGTATTCGATTTCCAGTCATTAGAAATCGGTCTACCTCTTCCGTGACTCCAGAGTGTATCTTGAGATGTTGGAGATTTCTTATCTCTTACTTCTTATGTCTAGAGGTATATGATTTCGGAAAACTATGTCAAAAAAAAAATACAAAGAAAGGATCTGTTGTTGCTGGGCCTACCTGATTTTGAACTCTAACATCGAAATTCGATTGAAATAAGAAGGACTCTCTACTACTTTAGTAAGCATCACTTATTTGATGTAGAGATAATAGAAAACATGCTTCACATTTCGATCATTCTCGATCGATCTGGAGTAAGTTTGCCTTGTATTTTATATTTGTATTGAATAAAAGTTTTTTTTATCTTTAGTGACTCTAGCCATTGACGAGCTTCGCGTGCTTCTTCATGTTTTGTACAGGTTACGGTCGTGCCTTCGTCAAGTCGAAATTGATGTGCACTTCAAAAGTTCATCAATCTCGTTCATCATGAATACACAAAATAACTATACCAAACATGTCATGGATGAATTGTGACATTTAACGCTGCATAATCCTATCAACAAAGACATGAATAATCAAATTCTAAATTGGATTCGAATGTTTATTGCTCGAGATTACATGCCTGTTCTTCAAACTTTCAAGTCGGTTATAAACCAGAATCCAATGAACCATGCACAACAGACAATCAATAAGGACATATTTACTCGACCTGACCTTCGCATTGATATTCTCTAATACTCTATGTTCTGTCTATTAGTGAATTCTAAAATAATGAATAAACGTTCAAAAAATATGGATTTGTACCGGAAGATATGGCTGTGCATGATGGAGAAAAGAATATCCGCATTCATACCCACACCCACACCCTATCTCAGTGAATGTTGCCATCGATGACATCAATGCAAATCTATAAGAACAGCAAGAGATAAAAAGAATAAAATGAAAAAGCTATTTATTGATAAAGAGGTCTTGCAATAATTATTTGCACTGTTAATTTAATCGAACAGGGTGTGGATGTGGGTATGAAATGAGAGTGACTCTTTTATTTCACGTTTTCGATTCCAATTTATTTGGAATTGTCGGACAAACTAATCAAAGACATTTATGTTAACCTGATCGACTTTCTATAGACGAGATCAATGACGACTAGGCGGAAGATAATTAAGTTAACTAATGAATGAAAGTTTTTTGCTTTTTTATTTGTAAAACGGTTCTGTCCATAGATATATTTTGACTTTATATTGTCTGTTAAAAAAATAAGACAAACCGTAAAATATTCATGCTGATAAATAAAAAGATGAAAACTTCTTTCTGTTCTCTATTTCAAAGTTAAATGATTGTGGCCTTGTTATTGATTCGAACCCCATCGATGTTACACAAATAGATATTTCGAAAATCGCTTGTTTCCATGACGAAACACCAAGCTCGATCAAGTTAAACGATGGAAAGTTAAGCAAAAATGTCATTAGTCACTTAACTTTGAAATGTACAGGGTGGTAAATAATATTATTCCAGGGGGGTAACACTATGATCTCGAATCGGAGATATCATGAATTTTATACCAAATGAAAGCTCGTGAAAAATGGGGTTTAGTGATAGTAAATAGTAAGACTTTGAAGAACTTTCTTGTATTAATTTATCAAACGTTACGATTTTTATCGACATAAAATATTATAAAATCAGTTCATCGAAAAAGTTCGGGGCTANATTCTCTTCGAATAATATGAGTCATATCTATCTATCTCTCTTATTAGCGCCTATGAACATGTGTGCAATACTCTTAGTATCAACAAGCACAATTTATCTAGCGTCAAAGAATTAACTCTCGTTTTTTTTCTTCTTCACTTTAATGATAAAATAAAAAGTAAGAAGAACAGACGTGGTAGATAATGTGCATGCGATGTCTTGTTTTTCTTCACAAAGGTAACTTGTCGCACATGTTTAGCCATTTTTCATTGGATGGTTGTTGGGTTTTAAAAGAAGGAAAATAAGTTCTGAATAACTACGACAAAATATATAGGTTCTTAACGAAGTCAGCATTGTGTGTAGGTGTCATGATAAGAAAGAAAATTTTTAATGAATGTTTAGACGATGTCAGTATTTGAAATGGAAAGTAAATGCTTGTTAGTATGTTTGGTGATGTCATCAATGACCAATGAAAGTTTTTTTTCTAACTTTTTCTTTCTTATATAAGCTCGTTGACGTCAATTTTCTTTTCGTTCTTTGATTTGCTCACTTATTTTATCAACATATTCACATTCTATTGTTAATATATCAAGCTGAATTATGTCAGGTAGGAATTTAGAAAGTTTGGACCATAACATAACTAAAATGTAGTCGTTCCGATATTTAACGCTTATCAACCATCAGTAATGACGAGCGTTTCTGACAAACATAACGACATTTCTCGTTATCACATATATTTGAGAAATTATCTTTTTCCACTCAGTGGGTTTTTATCCATTAACTTCCGAGAGAATATTTCCAAGTGGTAATCTAGTTTTATGTTGATATTTTGACAGCAAGCAAATGATGATGAGTATAGCAGAAGCGTAAAGAGTCCTTCCTGTTTAGCATTCCTTGTCAAATTTGATCCATTTCACTGGAAGTTTAGCTTGCAGTGAGGAACATAGAGAAAAAAATCAAATCACGATATGATGATCTGAAGTTTTGCCCAAGCGTAGGTCTAATGACACTTAACACATAGTCGAAAACTATCAGCGGGAACCAATGAGCCCATTAGGAGAGACTACCATTGCAAAAAGAATATATATCCCACAAAAGATGGAAGAAAATCATGTTGGTTTGAGAATGCGATATCTGTTGGTGGGCTCATATATTCCGGTCGAAGGTTTTCGAATATGCTAAGTATCATTCGACCTATGTGGGAGCGAAATTTCAGGTCGAAACATTGTCATTCGATCTTTTTCTCTATGCATTCTGTTGAAACTTCAGTGAAACTAGGTCCAACTTGGCAAGAAATGGCCAATAGTACAGATTATCTTAGACCTACAGTAATCTGGTTGTCGATAGAATACCAGTATTAAACTCGATTATCTGTTGTGAATGTTTCATCGTCAGTTCTTTGTATTTTGATAATAACCATTTAAATCAAATAATATAACGAATATATTCATTTTCAGCTGTTTCAAATCCGAAAAGTGCTAAAATACTCATTTTGGATATACCAGATCTGCCAACGCAATTACTAGGAAATTTGGCGATACATTGTTCGACTATTAAGGATTTCTTGGCTACATCGATCCAATATAATGCTTTCATTCTTATTATAGCTTGTACCTCCGCAAAACTTGCTGAATTAATTCCAGTACTAACAGAAATTCCAATCGAACAAGTGTACATTCTTAATAAAGGAGACGCAATAATAGGAGCCGTTGAACCTTGGTGGAATAAGACGACTATAGTTTATAATATAAAACAATTAATGCGCCATTTGTGTACAAAAATTATGCTTTGCTATTTTAATGAAGGCATTGCGCATCGAAAAAATGGAGATTCTGGTCTAGCTAATGTTTGTATGGCTGAGTCACTTCATGTCTTAGATTGTTCTGCTCAATTCATATAATGTTTCAATTATCAGTTTATATGAAACAAAAAACATATAATATGCTTTTTTGAAACAATATTCAGATTAAGAAAATGTACTGTATCATTAAATTTTAACCAAGATGTACTTGTATATAATGAACATTGATCATAGTCTTAAAATTAATATCAGACTCTAAAGTTGACTACAAACTTATTGGATTTCCAATACGGCCACATGTCCAAGAAATGAGAAATTAGAAAGATAAGAACAATGAACTTGTCCTCTAGGTCACTGAGTTTGTAGATGCGCCACGTTTACAGCACATGCATCTTCTTTGATGAATTCCTATCTACAATAAAATTCGAGTCTTTTATTATTATTATTATTCTAGAAACAATTGGGAAGACGCCGCATGCAACTCATATTGGAGGTTTCCTAGATAATGCGATGCAATTCGCTTAAAAAAGATCTGATGAAAATTCAAAATAGTTAAGTTCTGCTAGTTTCTTTTGATACAAAACATATCTAGTAAAAGAGATTTATTTGTACACTTCTTTTCATTACATGCATAATGAAATGATGAGGCAGACAAATTGCAAAAATATTTTTATTCAAACAGTATATTTTATTATTCAAAATTCAAAATAAAATAAATATGAAAATTTGTTGCATTTCATTAACATTTTTTAAATTGTCAATGTACAATAATAAATTAGGAGAAACAAAAAAAATATTATTTTTATTTTGTAGCAGAGAAAGGGCATTAAGAAAACAAAAATTTTTAACATTGTATAAATACTGTGGATGTGACATGGTGCATGGATCAATGCATGATTTTGTTTTTCAGATGGAGAATAAACAAACTTGCATTCATATTTTATCTGAATAATTTTTCTTCGAAACAGTGGCATCGTAATAGATAACGAGTTCATACTTATGAAAAAAACAAAAAAAAATCTTTTACTCATACGTTGTGTATTATGACAGTTACGATTCATTTAGTATAACAAATTGGCTGAGTATTCTCAAAAAAGTACAAATTGAGAAGTGAGTTCAATGAAAGATGTCAAGTTTATAATGGACCTTGTTTTTGAACACATTGGTTCGAACATTACAGAATAACGTAAAAAAAAAATTAGTTTTCATGAAGGAAAAATAGTCCTTCCTTCAAAAACCTTGTCTACGCTTTTCTTAAACAAACTAAATGTTTTAAAAACTGAAATGATATCTGAAAATAAAAAGAATTCTCTCAAAAGTCTTACAATGCTGACATGTTTTTATGTATATTTCTGACATAATTTTTGTCGCTATCATTTCAAAAACTTACGATTTCAAGATTGAACTCAGCTTTCAATGGAACTATAACTATGAAATTAATTAATTGCATGCTTGCTTCTACGTAGTTACAGATTATGATTCAGTATGACTTAAAAATAACACTGTTAGCTCCATCTCAAACATATTTGCAAGTGAAAAACTTGCTTACGGTGTATTGTATATATATATATTGGTCAAATAAATAATTAAATGAGAAATTTAGCTATGATAAATTAATATGACCTAACTAACTAAAACATATTGATTAATTATTTCATGACGGACGTATATATATTCTTTCGTATATGATAATTAGTATAAGTACGACCGATATGATATTCGTTGTGTATTGAAATTTCTGAATGATCAAAACTATAGAAGTGAATTTAAAAATGAATTAAGCAGTGGTCATGATGTATTGTATAACTCATATAATTTGGATAGACGCAGTGAACAATAAAAACTGATAAAACAAGTTTTCGTTATGTTCTATGCGAAATTCGTTAGTATTTCTATATCTCTTTCACAAGTATCATATCTTTTAACAAAAACATTCTGATTCTCTTTTGAAATTTTTTTCATAAAATTTAATTATTGAAACGAGTTTTTACGAGCATAATCGACTTAATTACTGAATCTTGTTAATAAACTAATGAGTAAACTTGAATCATAGAATTGTCTTGTATGTAATCGTTATAATACTCTCTATTTTCACTGAAGAACATTCCCCAAAATGAACCTCATCGAATTCATTCATGATTGGCAACGAATCTGAATTCAATATATTCAATTCTGTATTAAGTAACGAGTTCGTTACCAAGTCAACTGGTTATAATAAGTAAGATTCACAAGCAAGCGGTTTGGTAATCATTCGAGTTGGTAAGTAACTGACTTGATAATGATCTAATTACTGAAAATAAAATGTTTTAGACATGATCAATCATATTTTGTCTAAATCTTTTCGATTATGAAAGCAACCATTCGGTAACATTGAAATCAGCAAACATCATCTTTCAAGAACTTCATTTTCAGTGAAAATTAATCTTCGGCAAAACACACCTTTGACAAAAATGTTTTTTTTTCTACAAAAATGCACTAGTTATTCGTTATTCATAAAGAACTTGTATGAACTTATCTTTGAGACGATACTCTACCCATAGTGAAGTTCGAATAAATACACTAAAAGTTATGTTTTGGTGCATACTTCTATTCTAAAGATGTAACACCAAAGTTTGTTTTATATGAAAAGCGACGTAAAAAAGAAAATATTCACAATGAATACAAATGGTATTTTGTGACACTTTCTTTGCTTTCCTGTTTTCTGTAGTGCAGTCAGTCATTTAATGCATTTAAAAGAAAAAACAACTGTTATCTATCAAAAACTATCCATCTGATATTGAAAACATATATTCAGTGATGACTAGAATGATTTATAGAGGCTTATTAGACTTGAGGGTGTGGGTGTGCGTGAATGTAGGGTGAGTATGCCTGTTGGTATGGGTTTACAGAAAGACCATATCCACAATCTAATTATTAGTTGGTTTTAACCGTATATGGAATGAGGAGAGCGATTTCAACTCATACATAGTCATGTTAGTGTAGTGGTTATCACACCTATTTAACAAACAGAAAGGGGTAGGTTCAATTCCTGCACAGGACACTTATATTCTTTTTTTACGTTGAAACGATTTAAAGAAATCGATTTTATCTGTAGAATGTAATTCGGGAATAATTACCACAGGGATATCAATAGCTTGGTGATCAAAGTCTACTGAATCGTATGTTAAACAGTAGAGATTGGCTTGAAATCTAAATCCAATATCCCTCTTTCTGCAATCATACTCTTAATCTTTTCATATACTTGACGGTATCTATAAAAGTCATGTTTGAAAACTTTCATTTTCTAAAAGTAAATCGCGAATTCTATGTATTACTCATGAGAAAACGTCATTGAAATGATTTTTTGTAACATTTCGTTAAATTGATCTGTGTTTTGATATTCAAGTTTTATTCGAGTTATACTTTGAATGTCATGATCACTTGTTTTGATTTACGTCCGATTCATCTACCAATGAAGAAATTAAATATCACTGCTTCTTGTTGACTCAAAGAAGCAAAACGGATGTGCCAGATAAATAATAACATTTAATCATCTTTTTTACGAGAGACGAAATCAGGATCCTCACAGTAAAAATGATTACTAAAACTTGTTTGCGTATTGCATCGAACCCAACCGCTTGGGTTTGATCTTGACTGGGATCATTTTCGGTCAATTTATAAAAGGAAACAAAAGTCAGCCACAAGAGAATTTCAGGCTTATCTATAGTAGATCTATACACACATGAATATTAATGATTCAAAAGCCAAAGGTTTGTAGACACACTCAAAAAAGTCACCAACGTGTAGAAATACTCGAATTCAAACCTGAACTTAACTGAACCTTAGGATGCTTCTATGATTGTTCATATACCTTAAGAAACAATTGGACAACTACTAAAATACCCGACATTGTCTGAATTGATTGGATAGTTTCCGAACTCGAATTATTCGTCTTCAACACCAAGTCAGAGTTCGTGTTCGGTGCACAACTACACTTCGGTAAATTATTTAGAACATCCATAGCATCTTTATGAATACAAACATTAACGTAAAATTTGGAAGAAATATCAAAGTATGAATGAGAACTCTTATTTCTGCCTGTCCTCGATGGTGTCTCAAGCATTTTCTTTCATACTGGCATCGAAAATGTCACAGCTTAATCTTCTATACACTTTACCTGATATTTACTTGTGTTTTTTGCAAGCTGGAGAAAAACCCTAACGAGAGAAAACAATATACGCCATTCTCCGCTTACTTATTGCACTTATTCTGCGCAAATATAATCAATCGTTCGATTGTCTGTCCTATGCTGACACGCCAAGTTTCTGCGAAAGAAAGAGGAAAGAGAACGTATGCGTCTCAATCAATGTTGGTTTGCTCTTTGCCAATAAGTTGCGAACGACAAAAAAACATGCTGTATCCTTTTCGGCTCATAGAGAGGCGAATTATAGTGTGTAGTACGACCTTTCTAAATAGAGAAAATGTGACGAAAAAGGGTTGTGTATCATGCCTAGATTCTTCACAGAGAATGTGCAGATCTTGTGACGAAAGTCGAACAAAAAACAAGGAGTATTCATGCACAATATGAATGATAAGACACATTTTTCGCCTACGACGATCCGAGGAGAAGTAATAACGTTATGACTGATTCCATGAGCTGCGCTTTTGCATTATGATGATACTTTATATCATACAATGTATCTAGCAGTCATAAATAGATGAAAGCAAAGTTACACTGAGATGTGTTGTTAGCTTCAATTTTTCTTTCGAGTGAATGAGTGGGCGAATGTCTTCTCTTCATCAAACTTCTTTTGAGAATTTTATTGACTATTGGATATGATTGTTACTGTAACGCTCAGATCTTGATCAGTCAGATCAGGCGTTATTTTATTGATTCGTGTTTCACGAGGGTATGCATGTAGATGTGCATGGCAATTTAAGGTATTTTCTCAATATCATACTCACACTCTACATGTATCTGCGCTACTAAAGCTCCAAGCTCTAATTTCAATGTTATTCATGGAAGACTAATAAAAATTCGAGAGAACAAAATTTTTAACAAGAATTGACATCAAATTCATGATACTCTTGACACTAAAATATAATATAAATGAGTAAGGTTTGATAACCTAAAATAGGTATGTTCTTTGCATATCAATCAAGTCTTGTATAAAAATAACTCATATGGGTAATTTCATTGCGCTAGCGATATGATTTCACAAAATAAAAATATATATATTTCTAGACTGTGAAGTTTATTGTCGCTAACTTTTATGCATCAAACTTAGATTGAGTTACTCCAGATATCGTGAAAAAAATTCATCTCTTAGACTTTTAGTTTGCCGGTTTATTATTGATAAGTAATGTTGACTACATAACACACAAAAAAATGCAAACGTTTTTACCGCGTGCATTTCCATTTATAAATACTATTAGTTCAAAAAGTATTTTTGAAAACTAAATCGTGAGTTTTGTAGAGAATTCTTCAAGCTACAAATTTCTGAACACACTGAGATTTTTTAAAAACTCAAAAGAACAATTCTGAATGAGACAAATACTTCTTACGAATCTCGAGATGATAGCAATAAGAAAAATTCCGTTTAGGAACACGAGCAGATCTTCAGAAAGTCGATTTCGATGAAGCAAACTTTTTGAAGTCTGATCTTGCTGAAAATTACATCATAGATACAGTTTGAAGCGTGGAGTCGATCGTGAGATTTATGAACTTTTCCGTCATAAGATTAGATAATTAAGTTTTAATTAATTAACCAATTAAGTAATAAGTTTTATTAGATGTGAGCTGAAAGAGTCAATATTTTCGCATATGTTCATAGTAAAAAAAAACTTCTTCAAGACAATAGCTATTGTAAATAATAAAAGCCAAATCGAAGATGGTCATGTCTTGTTTTGACTGATTTTGGACAAATAGACTTTTATTCCATTTTCGTGGATCATGAATAAATCATTTTCATTGCGTGTACAGTTTTGTTTGTACTATGAGCTGTTTAATAAAAGAACATGAATATTTAATTTATCTCACAGTTTTAGATGTCGTCTGCAAATATTTTTTAAAGCCTAATATCTGTTCTAAAACTCTTCTTAATAGAGCTCTGAATAAAAAGTAATTCTAACTCCGAGTTTCCTCCCTCTTATCGCACACCTATAGCAGTCAATAATTCATGTGACTCGATTTTTTTAAAGATCTTTCTTTCTACAGAATCATAGTGCTAGTGGATGTGTATACTTTTTGTATATATTCGTCGAAGTTAATTATTGTCTTTAATCCTACTATTTTGTCTACAAATAACATTTATACTTTTAATATTGTTACTCAGCAATGAGAAAAAAATCCATCTGTGTCAACGAAAAATAATTCTTTTGGTCTAATATTGTGTTCTATTGTCGAAGTATATTACGACTTGGCTTAGAATGAAAATAATATCGAAGTATTGGAAAAAAAATTGCTTACTAATAACGCTAGTAGATAATAAATAATCAAATTTATTTTGGCCATTAAAGTGACGAAAGGGACAAACATAGTACAAATCAAAATTTACCACTGATTATTCAGTGAGATACAGCAGATATATGAAAAATGTCTGTTTTTTTCTATGGCATACTTGTCAAATGAACAACAATGGTTCAATAATAAATCAGAGAAAGTTCGGTCTTTCCCCTTTCGTTTTATCACGACCTGATCATACTAATGTGGAACAGTCCAAAGTATTTTTGTTTATTTGCTTTTCTCACGTCGTAGCAGTTATAAGGTAAATCAAACGTGTAATCCTCGACACTTGTCTTGCAGAATTGAGAAAAAAAAGCACCCTCTTACATTTATACTATTGCTGCGGTCTGTGATGTTTTCGTTCTTCAGTAATATCGACAACTATCAACGACCTTAAGTTGACATGTTTAAACATTGACGATAAATAAAAATATGTCGCGGTTTTATTTGGTGTTTCGTTTTTAAAAGGAATGAATATAGTAAGCAATCTATTCATTATGTTCTCGCTGTCTTTAGACAAAAAAAAAAAAAAACTTGTCATATTCATAATAATATTGATCGTGTAGCTCGTGATTCAATTTTGTCAACTACAGAAGATACTGATCATCTTAATTCTTTGTTTTTCAATCATAATTTCTATAAATCTTCCAAAGTGAAAATAAAGCTTTATATATAAAAAAAAATGTAGAATATCTTTTTATACAGAATTATTGTTGATTTGAAACCAATAAATTTCTATTTGTATTAAAATCCTGAATGTCAATTTACTTTTTTTTTTAAACCAAAGCTTATATGTTTAACGAATCTTTGAGTACTTTTATGATATTTAAATTATTTCGGAAGTATAGCTTTTCGCAGAATCGATACAGCCACAAACATTGTGAAAATATTCCAACATTACCAGGTGTATGCAATAATCAACAACGAAGAGTCGTGGCAATCGGAAGTCTAGACTGTTTTCGTTCGTTCTATTGATTTTATGTTGAATGCATTTGGCAAAATCCAGTAAAAATATTTATCCTATATAAGAGCGCGTTTATCTATTACATCAATAGCATTTCTGATATACAAACGAATTACATTCAGATAAAGTAAGTTATGCTAATAGTTTTATGGAATTTACTGATGAATATTCTTGATCGTGAGCAGAAGCACAAAGAAAAACAACTAAAACATCAATTTCATGCATGACTAAGTGTGCATCTGGGAAGGAAGATATAAGAAACTCCAAAGTCTTAGTATATCAGCTGGATAATCAAAATTATTGATAGTAACGAAAAACTATCATAAATTGTTTGTCAACAAAATTTTAATGTCCCGCTCGTATCTAAATCCTCTCATAAATAAGAAAATACAATAATTTGCACTATCCAGCCAATGTTTTGTCTAAGTTGTCTTTTCCGAAGAAGCTTCTAAAAACTCTAGGAGGATAAACTGGATTTACGGAAGGAGACACCTTCCTGAATCCCACCCTGAATAAAGCATTCTGTGTAGTTATATATAGTGACGCATTATTTTCGGTCACTTTTCGAATTAAAAATCTATTTTAGGAGAAATCGTCGTGTCTACATTTGAATTCAATTTATTTTGTTCAATGCCTGACGATCAAGAACTAATTGATTTGACTAATCAATATAATCGTGTTGCTGACACTTATCAAACAGATGCAGCTAATGATTTAAAAAATGAAATTCATAGTCATATTGAAAGCCGCATTTACGAAACACAAGAATCGACAAGTGAGACAGTTTGAAATGATTCAAAACCCTAATAGAACAAAATTCAATCGAATATTGAAGCAATGTAAGCATTAGTAATAGTTCATTAATTATAAAATCATTCAATTATTTTTTACATTTTTTTATTTAGTTAACCATCATTATAATGGGTACTGGTCAATTTATAACTTAGTTTAGATGAATTTTAATTCATTATTTATTATTTAGTTTTTTCATTCAAATATTTTTAGTGAAACTAAATAGGACTAGATTTGTAAATTGGTATAAGTGATTATTCTGACCATGTAAACTTTAATGAAGAGGCTTCTTTGATTATGGGATTCTAAATCCATACATAGTCTTTTAAATAATTCTATTCGATATTATGATTCTCAAATTACAAGTTCTTTTCATCATGTGTAGAATTTCAATGAAAATATTTCACTTCTTACTATTTTATTATGAAATAGAGCCATTCTTTTTTTCATTTTCCAGTATTTAAATATTCTCATTCTTTCGTAAATAATCGTTTGACAAAGTCCTTCTATTTACCAACAATACTTTTTTATGTCTTTCATAGTGAAAATTATACGCTTTTCATATTAAAATAAATACTTTATTGTGTATGGAATATTTGTTTATGGACATGTCTCATTCAAACGACAATGTAAAATACTTGGAGGCTGTAACGCTAATGTGAGAGTCATTGTATACCTTAGGACTTGAAAGTTTTTTCCTATGGAGTGTGAATTTATGTATTGAAATCAATAAGATTATTGAAGGAATGCCTTTTTAGACTGACCAAAAATTTATTCAGCTGATCTGTTACTATAATTATTCCTTATTGTTGATGCTCAGAAAACAATCACTTTAGCTATATTACTTAGTTTTTCGCATCTGCTCATTTTTTCCAGTCAACTTTTACTCGCTAATGAAATTCAATTTCTCACAATATTAGATACTCTTCTTATTTAGTCCATCATATTAACACATGGTGTGTCAAACTAGTTTTCGAATAAAATTGACTATATAACCAAATGAGAAATATTCAATGAAAACTATAGAAATTTGTTTTATGATAAGTTTTGCAGCCAATATTTGCCTCTTAATGATATAATAGATACAAGTGATTCAGATATCGACGAGTTATTTAGTGTTAAACATGATACTCTATTTTTTACATGATAACACTTCGAAAAATTTACTTTTTCTGATCAATAGTGCTAGTACTCAATGGAGAAACCATCGATTCAGTACTTCGGTGAATATTTGATTACAACAAGAATCATCCTGTCGTAGTTCTACGTGTTTATTTAAAATTTACTTCAAATATGCACGATTCATAAATATCGCATAGAGTCCAAACTGGTGAACTTATAGTTTTACTTCATCTTAAATCAAATCATCAGTTATATATTTATCTCGTGAAATTTTTAAAATCTTTTCATAGCTAAAAATTTTATTTTACTTTCACTGATCGATTTACTATCATAAAAATTTGTTGAACTTTACGAAGTATTTTTGAATTACAACATCATACACGTACGTTTTCTCTCTAAGTCAAACTTTCTGCATGATAGCTGGCAATATTGACGAACAAAAGCATACTCATCATTTCTCTGATATCGCTACGGAACTACAATGGATATTTTTACTAATTCAAAATCTTTAGAAGATGTATCTTGTTTATTTTAGCGTGGCTATTGGTCCTCTTTTCTCACTTGTTCTCAATATCAACAGATGTACAATAGAATAGGAACCATACGAAAAATCTTTCTATGCTACAATGAAATCTACTCGCCATATTGTTGATTGAAATGTCAAATCAGATATGGGTGATCACTAGTGTCGAATAAATACAATCGTCTGATGAGGATTCTCGTAACTTATTCTGTCAATGTTGAACTTTAAGAATGAATGTTTCTTCAACAAAAGTAGAATAAGAGTTCTTTCCAGCATTGAATATTATTCAGATAAACATATTCGATTACATTCAATTTATGCTGAAGAAGACGAAGTTTAGAGAGACACAACGAAAATTTGTACTGATGAACTTTACTTCATCATAAAATTGATGATGTTAGCAACGACTTTCAAATTAAATTTATTTTTCAGAGATGCGCGAATACAAGTACAATTTGTACTCTCAATTACTCATATAACGGGTGGGCCAGATAAAACGACGCACTTTGTTTGCTGTCTTTGAGGTACTTAGAAATGGTTTTAAAATCCAGTTTGGACCTCATTCGATAGAGAATTCATTGCTCTACAAAACTGTCTATTCTGTTTTTCAAATAAGTTTTTCTTGTCGGCGAAGAATTTGAATGATGAATACCTACTCAATCGTCCAACTGCGATTTCCCATTTTTCTGCAGACATCTATCGATTTGTGTCAGCCTTTGCTCATCAAGCCTGATGCTAAAAGTAATGTATTTAGCATCAATGGATAGAGAATGTTGTGCTTTACACTTCCACGATGTTTTCCAGGTTCCTAGTGCTGTCACTCAGGAGAAAAAGGCTTGAAGCCGACACTTGTCGATATTTTTCGGTGCACTTTGGAAAACAATCTTTTCAAAAGCCAGGCTTGCTCTATGAAAGGTTTTATTCTCATGCCCTCGGATGTAGAATTTAATTCTGAACTGAGTAGTATAACTGTTACATAGAACCGTGAGGGTGGGGGTGGGTGTGAGTGTGGGTGTGGATGTGTGTATCAGTTTTGAATTCTTCAACGCCCACACCCACACTACCCCCACCACACCCACGCCCGTCTATTCTGCGTGCAAAGAAATATTGACGTCGACCTATAGCTTGTCTTTAGTGAATGTGTCAACGATGAATTCGTTCGTGAACAGAATGAACGCTCTCACGTCATCGAAGTTAACAAAGAGGGCAAGCGCTCACTCTTATGCCACTGTGTAATTCTGGTCGATTAGCGATGGAAAATGATGAATCGCTGATATTTCTCGGCATAATTTCACGAAAATCTCGACGAATTGGGAGGATAATCAATGAATTGCGGCCTCGTTCTTGCCGTTCTCATGCGTTACTTATTTGCTTGAATAGAGATATGATACACTACACAGTAGATAATGAACAATGTAGTCTCTGTGCGATTTTCCAGATTGGTAATTGATCGTCAACTCGCAATGTTATGCTTCTCCATTTCTCTGTGATAGGTTGACGGTGCGATATTCCTAGATTAGAAAAACCAAATTTTATGAACTTTTTTTTTATCCATTGCAAGTAGCTTACCAAGAATGACAACAGGGAAATAATGGTAGCAACTTAGACTAGCAAAGAATAACTATAGTTCTTGTGTTACGAGCGAACACGTTCAAGATTGAAAGAATTCTACTCTCTCTTTCCACGAGTACGCACAGAAGAACAAAACGAATGAATCACGGTATTGAGCGACACGTGCGACAACAGTGTTTTCGTTTTTGACTCAATTACAAGAAAGTTATAGTGGTCATATGAATTAACAACTAGCTGCTATTTTCTTCTATCACTTGTATGGAGGTCACCTTCCTGTAAAATGCAAGAACATCATCTGAGAAAGAAATGGCATCTATAGACATTAGAGAAATTTTGGAGACCACAATTTTTTGTTACAACCATATCTGATCTCCTTCAACATGTCCACAATGTTATTTCTCACGTTTATGCAAATATCAGTCGATAATAGATGGTTGGATACATAATTCCACAGGATACTTGTAGTTAAAGAATGAGTCATTACTTCAGTTATACAGAATAGCAATGAAAAATCGATGCGTTTCACTTATTTTGATCAGGAGATTATAATCATTTATGATTCGACCACATTAAAGCTTTGTTCCGTTTTAAAGTTACCAGCACATCTTACCCAGAACATTCGGAATCTATCGTCGATTTAGTATTGTTAATGTCTTTTATATCTGTACATTTTTACTTGTCTATCTATATGACATTATACTTGTATTAGTTTTCTCGATTCTTCTCCACGTCTCTCTTTTTACAGTTGTCTCTTCTTTATCTCTCATTTTTTATGTTACTGTTACAAGAGAAAAGCCGTATCATTCATTTCTGTTCTTTCTGTTTTCTTTTATTTTTTATACCATCTAACATCCTCTAGTATGAAACATTGACTCGCTCTACATATTCTCCCCTATTCGAGTACAATAAAAATGTATGCTAGTCAATCTTCTACCATTTTTTTACCTACGCCTATCTATCTTTATTAGATGAATCAACAGTTTGAGTTTCAAACGCTGTTGCTCAAAATACATGCTCTTCTCTCCGACGACGATCGGTATCGATGTCGTTTTTTTCTTGGTGAAGACACTCCTAGAAACTTAAACAATAATCCATCGCTTCGTGGAGCACTTCAGAAGCTCGAAGCTCTGTTCGATAGGTCTATTATAAATGATCAAGACTGTGCTCATCTTATCGCTGCATTTACGCAAATACACTGTTATGACGCTGAAAAACGACTGAAAGGCTAGTTTGTTTCTATGTTGAATATGATTTTTTACTTGACAGCTCAATTTTTCTCTTTCAGCATGCCAACAAACTCAAGGTAGAAGCGACGAAGAAAATCTTTCACTCCAAAATATTCTTTTGAACAAGAATGAAGACGAGAGTATCTGCTCGACAGGTATGTATCGATAGGAGGTAGTATGTCGTTTCCAAATCAAAAGATTGCTTCATGCTTAAATATGCCATGTTTAACACATCAGATACAAAGACAGCTTCATTCCCACTTCATACATTCAACGATATTAGCAGCAGCAGCAAATTACCACCTATACAATCACATGTCGATAACAAAACCAAAGGACCAATTCGTATCTCTTTATGTACGAATGCAATGTTCAAAAAGTCATTTTGCACTCGTCGGTATGTTTTGACCGTACTCATCGTTATAACTCTGATTACTCTGCTGTGTGTTCTGCTACTAGGCAAATGGTTTCGAATAATGAATACCGAAGGTAAAGAGTCAAATATTCCACTGCTGTGCTATATAGCGATATCACTAAAGTATATTTCTCTTTCATGTTCTTCGACATGCATAGTGGTCGATTGCCGAGAAAAGAGCAATGGAGACCTCAAGTAAAAATATATTAGAGCACACCTCTGACGATGCTAGGAAAAAATAGTCGACAGAAAGGAGGAAAACTGTCATCTTCGGGCTCATTTGCTGAAGCTGCAGTTTTTTAAAAATTATGCCTTAGATATAACACTCGGAAGTGCTCCAATGATTATATAAAAAGAAATTAAGACATATAAGCATTCATCAATAACATAAGTGCGATGAATTTTTCAATTAGCACTGATGACATTATACCAGGCATAAATTCTGCTTGCGCGGATGTAAGAAAGTAAATACAGAGAATAAAAAAGGAAGCATAAAAAACAAAGCTTCAAAGATATAAGAAGAAGCGAGTAAATGGGGGAGAGATAAGATACGAAGATGCGAAGTAGAGCATTCATAAGTGTTTCAAGGACAAAAAAGGGAGAAGCAAAGAGACAGAAACAGAAACGTGACAAAGCAAAAAGAAAAGAAAACGAAGGAGAAGGATTCTGCCTGCACTTTTTTGTATAAAACTTCTTCATTTCAATAAATGATATCCATTTTAAAGAAGCAATTCTTGCTTTTCTAACAATTGTTGTACATGGTTTCTACGAAAAACTTGGCTAAAGTGATCCTTCTTTCTATTAGAAGAGTCATCCCAAACAAAAATATCATTATAGAAAAGCGGACAATCAAAATTCGTTGTATGCATGCATTTTAATCTTCTTTCAAGACAATCTTCTATGTATGGGCATATGTAAATACGTTTGTTTTCATTGGAAATGTTTTCCAAAAATCTTGGAACAAAACGCATCAGCAAAATCATCCGAATGTATTTGTTGAGCTTTTTCTTTATCCATTTTCGATATTTTCGATCATCGTATATATACAATTGTTTATTACAACGAAGCCTTTCGTATGGTATTTAATTAATTGGCCTAGCATACAAGAGAAGAAACAGTAGATAAGTTATCGACCGTTATAAAACATGTAGAGAATTTCTTTGCTTTTGCACAACAATAGTACTCTGTTCTTATTATGTAATACTCGAATTAGACGAATACAAGTATAATCAATCCAATTAGATGAAATCTTTTCTAAATTCAAAAAAGAAACATTGCGAAAGAGTTTTTCGATGTCCGTGGTTCTAAAAACTTTATTGTTTTTTTTTTCGGTGACAACGATGTTCAATCAGATTTTTTCCACTAGATGCGTTGCTCTTTCCGACACAAATGAACTGCACAATGCTATAATCAAAACAAAATAAATGCCGAATTTTTACTCCACTTGTTTGATGTATTAGTTGACGGTCGTCGAATCCAGTTCTAATCTCGTTCCACCGTCACTACTTTTATCGTTTTTCTCAATTGTTTTAGTTATTGAATAATTTCAAATAAATTGTCTTTGAGATCAAAATTTTCTATCGATTTTGTGAAAATTCCTGTAAATGTAATCTTCATTTGTGTACAATACATATTGAAATGCAAGACAAAAGCAGAGACATCTTTTCTTTATCATTCATAGATTGATAAATATCTAAAAGATTTATCCTTCTTTGTTCATTAATAATTGTAAAAGTAACAAGAATGAAGTCGTCTAAACAAGATATTCATCGACAAATTCGTAGTGAATTTCCATATAAAGATGAACAACTGACACAAGTATCAATTGCTGTGGATGACAATATTCAATTAGCAGCAACAATATGGATGCCTCGAAGTTAAAAATCAAATTTTTATTTTATTGAATGCGATTTTAAAAAAGAATTTTTATCTTAGGTGATAGTCTTCAATCAATAAATGAAGAAAAATTCGCAACCATTTTAGAATATTTACCATATAGAAAATCAAATTGGACGTTCGTTTTGTTTTTCAAATCATTTCTTTCAATTAATTAAATCAATTTGAACAGATCAACAAGAGATGAAATTCGTTTAAAATATTTATCCGGCTTTGGTTACGTTTCGATTAGAGTTCATATTCGAGGAACTGTTATATTTTATTCGAATTTTTTTCTGTCAAGTGAAATCAAAAGGAATATTTGATGATGAATATTCACAACAAGAATTATCCGATGGACTAAAAATTCTCGACTGGATTTAAAATCCAAAATGGTCGAATGGAAAAGTAATTAAGAAAGATTATTATTTCATTTTTATTTATTCTCTATTTAAAAGGTTGTTATTTATGGGAAATATTGGGGTCGTTTTAATGGATTACAAATTGGTTTTCGTCAACCTAAAGTTGAACAGGTTTATTTCATTTTTCAAAATTAAATTACATAAAAGGATATTTTTTTTTGTTAAAGAATTTATCTGGAATTATTTCTGCCTATTCAACAGATGATCGTTATAATAATGATATTCATTATCATGGTGGATGTTTAGCAGCACAAGAAGGTTTTTATTTAAAAATTCATTTTCAATTCAAATAAAAGAATTTCTTCTTTTTATTGTTTTTATCATTATCATGGTCAACTCAAATGCTATTATGCTTATCTGTTCCTCCTCATCCATTATATCAAGGAGGAATTGATAAAGATTGTCAATTATTCAATATTCGGAAAGAAAGATTAAATAATTCAATACCTTTAGATTATCATTGAATAGAACATCAGAATCGGTTTGAATAATTCAAATTTCAAAACAAAGTATAAATATTTCATTTATTTAGAGATAAATATTGGCGTCATGGAAGTATATCTGAAGATTATTCGAAGATTTTATGTCCAGTTTTATTAATTGGAGGATTTTCGAATCTTTATAATTCGTCGATTTTTCGTTTAATTAATCAGTTGGAATGTCCAAAACGTGCTATTTTAGGTCCATGGCGACATCAATGGCCGTCTGTTTTGTCATGTGCATGTCATAAAATCTTTATTTGATAATTTTTCTTTTCTAGAGATGATGATTATCCAGGACCACAAATTGGATTTTTACAAGAACTAGTTCAATGGTTTGATTATTATATAAAAAGTATTGATAATGGTTACGAAAATAAACAAGTACTATCTGTATTTCAATTTCATTCAATTATAAAAGAAAGAAAAGGAAAATGAATACATTTTAATTCATCTCCATCTCATCCATATGAACATTTTCAAAGAAATAATCATTTAATTTATCAAAATTCACAAATTCATGCAAAACAAATTAAATATTATTTGTCTTTTCAATGTTTAACAACCGAATTTATTTTAAATGATTTAGATCCTAAAAAGGTTTCATTTTTATCTCCTCAAGAAACAGGTTTATCAAGTGGAAATTTACTTGGATGGGGAATTATTTACAGTCTTGGCCATCCAATAGATCAACAAGAAGATGATGGAAGATCATTATGTTTTGAATCTCTTCCGTTAAATCAAGATTATGGTATTTATTTCGGAAAATATGTCAAATTAATTTCATTTATTTTCAGAATTATTTGGATTTCCAAATGTTAAACTTAATTTAAGTTCTAATAGTAAAAATGGTTTAATATGTGTTCGTCTCTGTATGATTGAGGAAAACAGTTCATCTTCAATTCTTATTTCACGTGGAATTCTTAATTTAACACTTTATGCATCACATGAACATTCTCAACAACTAAATGTTGATGAAATTTATAAGTTTGTATCTTTGCATTAGTTTTTGTTTTAAATAAAATCTTTTCTTTTTCCTAAAATTAAAGTGTTGAAGTAACATTATCTGGTGTGTGTGTGTATGTTTGCCATCTGGATGTCGTCTTCGTTTATCTTTATCAACATCATATTGGCCAATTGTTTGGCCTTCATCGCAACTATCAACATTAACGTTTGTTATGATATATTTTAGAGAAAGAATAAAAATTTTAGGTTTTTTTTAGAATTCATTTTAATGAAATATCACCATATATTCTTACATTACCTTGCTTAAATGACCAATAGTAAGAGAATTTTATTAAAATATATTTAAAAATAAAGTTTGACCAGAGATGATTTTGATTTTCCTGAAATTTGTCAAGGAATTCCAATAAAACTTTTACGGAATAGCTCTATCACTCGTTTTAGAATGTTAGATGAAATCAATGAATTAATAACATTAAAAGTAATTCAATTTTTCTAATCTTTTTAATAATTTTCATTTCTTTTTAAAGATCAATGACGATAATGGTTCTATTGAATATCCCGATGGTTTAATATGGAATGAAACATCAGAAAGTATTTATGAAATTAAAAAAAAATGATTCTCAATCAGCAAGAATAGAAATAAAAAGATATATAAAATATTATTTTCAAGATCAATCATCAATGAAATATTCATAATAAGAGCCAATTAGTTTTTAAGAGCGATTGGAATTTCACATTTCCTAGAACTTGAAACTAATTTTTTTAGTTCAAATTACATATGACATCATACTTATAATTATACTTTGATTATAAATTGCAATAGATGGAACGTACAAGGAAATAAAACAAATAACATCTTTCACTTTGTCAAGATCAAGAGCTATTATAAAAAACTCAACATAAAAAGAAAAATTTTGAAAAATATTTTGAATGATGAAAATAATCAATATGATGATATTCATTAGAGTAACGATTCTAATTTTAACACTTCATTATATGCCGAATTCGGTCCGTGAAAAGAGTTTACAACTTTAGAAAATCTATTTATGAAGAAAAAAAAATATTAATTTAATATTTCTCTATAGGAAAAGTTCGAAATAGCCACCATAAATGATTTAAATGTCTTTTTCTATTTGTCACTATGCCATAGAGCTTCTTGGCTATGGTTTTTTGCAAAGTTCGTTTCATTTGAATAGATGTGAAACTTATCTTTAACATAGTTGAAAAATCAACAGTTTCAAGGAGAAAGATCGGTTACAGGAGTATGTCGGAAAAGTCAGAATTTTAATTTTTTGTTCTTTAGACTAATTGCATGATAACAAGTTTTTTGACATGTAGTTTTACATTATCATGATGTAGCTTGATATCATTTGTATCTGATAGTGGTCTATTTTTCCCATGAATCCTCAAGAATGGTGGATGTGGGTGTAAAAGTGAGTAAAGAGAAAGTCAACAAACTTATATCCAGAGCCACACCCTCCGAGCGCTATAGCTTGAAGTGGACTAAAAAAAAACATTCGCACGTATTGTAAATTTTAGAAGAAAACCAAAATATATGCATATACATAGGTAGCATAACTATGTTCCGATGTCTGTCTCGTATATCCATCGTCATTACGATGAATAAGATATACTATTTAGTGAATAAAGATATGTTGAACAGCTGGAACATCTAAACAAAAATAAAAGAAAATTTTAATATAATGCTGTTGCATTTTGATATAATGATTAATCAAAACTATATTAAGTGCTTATATTTGAAATAATGAAAAATTATATTTTGTTTGAAATTGAAAAGTTCTAAATAAGTCAATTTCGAATAATTACCATTAAGAAGAATACATTCTATAGATATTGTTTCGAGAATGAGGTTTTTTGACACCATGACAAATTCGTGGCAATAAATATAAATACAGAATCGATCAAGTTTTAAATGATCAACTATTAATGATATTGATATAAGAGTGAGAATATTGATAAAATGTATTATCTTGTGCTAAAATATCAAATCGTTCATTACTAATACCACATGACGAATAAAGAACATCAATATTATGGAGTTTCTTCAAGATAATAAGTAATATTCCCTGAGGTAGATTGGCGTCGATGTCTTTTCGGATAAAAAAGATCAATGCAAGGATGAGTGTGGGTCAAGGATAAGCCAACATTAACACCAACGTCGACAATGATGTATAAATCAACTAATCAATCTTTTATTTATTTTTAACTAATAACAGTTTACCAAACTTTCAATTTTATATTGTTTTCATGAGAGTATTAATAGATCTGTTAGTTAGTTTCTTATTATTTCTTTTGTTCATTTTTTCTATGTATATGCATTTAAATATAAAAAAAAAGTCAATTAAATACTATTTGCAACAAGTTAATCATAATGTGATGAAAAACTCATATTTTCAAACATAATTGCACTTTTCTTTTCTTTTTTGTTCTTGTTCATCAAACGAAAATATCCATTGAAAAATTTTCTTGCTTATATATCATCAATTTGAAAATGATTGATCTCAATCATTTTATTGCTGATGGGTAAAAGTGTTATAAACAATAACTTGGCCACATTCACACACATCACATACAATACAGAACGAATAATTTTTTTTTTTTTTGTAATAGACTTAGATTGTTATATACACCAATAGAATGAACATTCAATTAAGTATAACAATTCACATTTAAGATCAAGAAAAAAAATATGTGATAATGACATCTATAATTAAACGATGGGAATAGATAGAAATTTTTCTTTACTTCAAATTTCCCACACATCACCAGGGAAAGATTTACTTCTGAGCTAACATTATCAATTATAATGATTCATAATTATATTTAGTATATACAAGGGAGTAACTTGTAGAATAATAAAAAAAAAAAAAAATAATAAGAAAAATACAAAATTTATCAGCCTTTGTAACATACAGACACAATAACTCCGACAATTATTTGATCAAGTTTTGTTTTCAATTTTTGTTCGCTGTCTTCAATTTTAATTCGAATTCGAATAATGATTTGTTTAGAAAATTTTATTTCCTCATATCTTTAGGGCGACTATCCAATTCCTATTAGAAAATTTCATTGAGAGTATACAGATACAGTTCAATTAGGTTCGGGTGCGAAAGTTCTGAACCCGACAAGCTCTACTTTTGTGCTATCTGTAATATTGATGCATCTGGATACAAAAAAAAAAGAATCGTGGAGAGTTGAATGATATATAATTTTGTAGAGAATTATTTGCTCTATCGTACTGAGTAATTCAAATAGAATTCTGTTTGCAAATTCCAGTAGATAAAAAACTAATAGTCTTATTGATCTTCGAAAATCAAATTCTCTACACAAATCATTATTTGAATTCTTATTAGAGTTTACAACAGTAGGGAAAAAAAAGTTGAAAATAAACCTGATTCAATAATTAATATTGAAAGCCATTGTTCATAGTAAAAAAAAAATTAATTTGTTTATTTTTACTTCTTCATAAATTTTCCTTTTTTTTACGGTTTTACTGCATTGATTTGCTTCATTGTAAATCTTGATAATTAGGCACAAGTACACTTTAATATGTAGTTATGAATTGCATATTACTTGTTGTTCGTTTTTTGTATTCAATGACCATTAGAAAATGAATATTTTAAATGACTAATCATCAATATAAGTGAAAACTTTTAATTTGATAAATCATGACCAAAATGAGAGATCATTGAATGAAACATTGCCTCTCGAGGAAAAAAATTTTTACTAATTAAAATTTTAATTTAATTACATTTTAATAAATATAATACAATATCCATATAACCAAGATAAATAGCAATATGTATTGGAAGCCAACCATCACGATTCATTTTTGATATATCACAATGAGCAAATTCAACAAAAAACTTTAATAAATCAAGACGATTATGAAGACAACATAAATGAACTAATGATTGACCATTATATTCCAAACAATTAAGATTAATATTAATACGATAAGATTTTAATAGAAGAAATTTAATCTTAGAAATATCTTCATTATATAGAATAGTATTAAATAAACGACAAGCAAGTTGATGATAATCGAAGATCATATTTTCTATGAACGAGAATAAAATTTCATTAACAATGAGTTGAGAGAGAAAAGAAAAAGAACATTATCATTTTTGTTTTCTTTATAATGAATCACTTGTGAGAAATTTATATATAATAAGCTTTAGGTATCTTAAGTCGGAAACCACAAACGACCATTCTCTCACTTTATATTATCCTTTCTCATATAAATAACACTTAATCGCTTGATTGAACTAGACGTCATTTTTTTCCCAGAATGAAGAAAAAAAAAACAAATAAACATTTGATATGATTCTCCTATCAAATGTGATTATACAAGCTTTTGACAATAATTCAATGATTGTTAATAAAATAATTGTAAGAATTTTAGTTTAATGAATTATTTTAAAATTGATCCAGGTGTGTACAGTTAAACGGATAATTTCCCTTATTTCTTTTCTTCCTTTTTTTTTTCTCTTTTGATGTTTAACGTTCGTTGATTACCATTATGTGTTGATTTTTATATAAACAATTCACTAGTCTAGCTCTAATAATAACATACAAATCTAAATGACTGCGAGCTGTTTCTATGAATCATTCTTTGGCTTTCGACACATCGTCATCATTGCCTTACAGCAGAATTATACGAGAAGTATTAGTAACACTGACGAGTTGTGTTTCATGAATAATTGCTCGACAGCTTGTATTGTATAGATATGTATATATATATATATATATACATCCATGCAGACATACTCTCTCTTTCTTCTATCTTGTAAATACTAACGCATGAGTATAGCTACGGCTTGATGCGTTCAGTTGAATAGCTCGCAGGCAAGTTCATGCATTCTATTATTTACTGTTCGTATACAAGAAATGACCATCGAACTGTTCATTCTTCTTATCTGACTGACTGCATGAGAACGCACGAGCGGGCAAGTGTATGTGTGTCTTATCTTAAGCACTGTTCAGTACTAATGAATGAGAACATGCATGTCTAGAATAAGAAAAAGACAAAATTTTTTTTTTCTTGCTTATATGGATATATATAGATAATTATTTGAATGAGACTAATGATCCTAACAGACATATAGTTTCTATTATCGTGTGAATATTTATTTTCTTTTATATCTTTTGATTAAATTGCTTTGAAATGGATATTTCTTATGGAGATTTGAAGTAATTTTCATATCGTCATTCTCTTTTTCATGATAATGATAACTGATTATTTCTATCAATGATTTTCTTATTATTACGTGAGATGCAAGATATATGTCGTTAAGTGTGAGAATGTGTTTACTCGCACTTTTTCTTCCTATTATACGTTCATTTTGCTATTCTATTTACTGATCAGTCGATCATAAGTCATTATTTAAGAACAAGAAAAAGAGAAGAAAAAAAATGAATCAGTATTTTGATGCCCAAAGTAAGTTTTAAGATTTTTATGCATGAAAAAAGAAAGTGAAAGATGAATATAAATGTTAACAATTTTCTTCAATTATATCAATTTTTCGACGACATACGAAGGTTATGTCTAGTTAATGGCATATTCTTTCAGTCTTGTCTCAGCATGTCGTCATATTTTTCTTTCTTTTTCTATCGTTTTCTTTTATAAATGCTTAGCTCTTAAGTAAAGAGATCTCGTTTTTAGACGTAACATGAGAATAAAAAGAGACGAGAAAGAGAAAAAAGAACATTATGTATTATACATTTTTGTTGATTTTAACTATGTCAAAAGTGTATCATCATTATCGCCATTAAGATTTTAATGATATTATACAACTATATAGAATGAGTATTCAAATGAAATCTACATTATTAAAAAGTATCCAGCTATCTGTTTATCTACTTGGATGCAACAAAAAAAAAAAAAATAAAAGTCTAATTATGCACCTTGTTTATGTGAACAATAACAAAGCAGAGAAAGATATGTTTGTCTAGTTTGGTATTTCTTGATTAATATAATGAGTATTTCCATACCATTTGAAATGCTCTCTTTTCAACAAACAATCACTAGGGAGATCAATGAGTCTTGGGGTTAGTGATTAGTATCTCCATTTCTTTCTTTTTGTTTTTTCATGCATTACAATAAATAGGAAGGAGAATGAAATCCATAACTCGATCAGCTGAGTTAAGCATTACTACTATACAAACACCAAACAGATGTATATATGTAGAAAGACAATAGAATTTAAGTTAATTTCATTTAGCCATTTTCTTTACTGTCTCTGTTTTTTTTTTTGATTCTCATATCTAGACGTTGATCATTGTAAATCTTGTCATCGTCTGTTTCTTCTCTTTTTTCGTTCTTATGTTCTAATACTCTAAACAAGAATGATGAATAGGTGAATGACAAGAGAGTGAGAGCGAGAGTCAGCGAAGAAAAAGCTTAGAACACACATACACTCACTGCAGGAAATTAATAATGAACGTAAAGAAAGGAGTACGAGCAATAAAAATTAGGACCTATCAAGATTTTTGCTGTCAAGCAAGTGAATAGAAGAGAAAAAAAAAAGCCTCTCTTTCTTTTTTTTTTTAAGTATTCATAGCGTTGATGGTTACAAGAGAACTACTGCCTATTGCCACTAAATGAACTTTTTGACAATGTCATGCAATATTTTCAGTGTACGATATAGAGAATTAATCAGAATTATAAATAGAGAGAAAATAGTACGTCTACACTTGAGAAATCTGACATAAATCGAACTTTTCAGTTAATGACAACATTGAACATAGAAAAAAAAAACAACAACCTTGATTAAGCACATTTATTTTCTTATACATTTGAGACTATGATTGATTTCAGAGAATGATTTCTTTTTCTGTTATTTTTTTTCTTCTTCATTTAGAATTTCTCATTTATTCATCAATGATATGATTTATCTTCTTGACAGTAGCATTTGTCTGCTACTGTCCATAATAATATCTGTTGTTCAATCGACAGCATTTTATCAAAATGATTATGAACCACGTGTATTTGATTATATACCATTAAATTGTTATGATTGTTTATCATATCGTGATATTATATTAACACAATTAACAACAATTCCAGCACAATCTTTTGCTAATTTTAATTTAGGTTCACGTGATACAAATATGATATTAAATGGACAATTAAAATTAATTTTTCAACCATATGCATTTCAATCACTTATTGTACAAAAACCAAATAGAACATTAACAATTACATTTGCAGCACCTAATTCATGGTTGAATATAACAGAAAATACATTTAATGGTCTTGATCTTCAGCCATATTCAACATTACGTATAATTATCAAATTTTTCTATGGTTGTACGTTTCATAAAAATTCTTTGTCCGGTATTAAAATGGGTAAATATTCTCGTTTAATAATTGATATATCATCTGTAACTCAAATTCATTTTCAAAATCATATTATTGAACAAAATGATTTAATATCATCTATTGATTTTATAATATCACGTACGGATACAATATTCTTTGAATCATATTCATTTTCATTCTTAAATATTAATTCAAATCAAATAATATCATTTCATTTTGAACTTATATCACATATACATTTAAAACCATATTCATTTAAATCTTTACAATTACATTTATCAAGTTCATTTCGTTTTTATTCATTATTTTTAACACGTTTAACTATTGATTCATATGCATTTCAAAATATGTCTTTAGATACAAATTCAATATTTAATTTTACAATACAAACATTAGGTACATGTTTATGTTTAAAATCTTATACATTTGATAATATACATCAAATGTATGAAAAAAGTAAAAATATAAAAATTTTTCTTATATTAAATAATCTTCGTGGACTTTCAATATTTTCCAATACATTTTCAAATTTATCATTAAATACTATTGAAAATCAATTAAAAATTTTCTCAGATAATCCAATAAATGATCCAAATCCAATTATAAATTTTGAAAAAGATTCTTTATTATCGATCAATTCTGGTTTAATTATATTTAATTTTTCATCAACAACAATAATTAAATTTGAAAAAAATTCTTTACAAACAAATTATTTATTTTATAATATTTATTTAAAAGATATTACTTTACTTGATTTATCATTATTAAATTTAAATCTTTTTAAAACAAATATGAATATACATTTTGATTATATTTTTTATGTAAAATGGTTTCAGTCTATTGAAAAGAATTTCATGTAAGTAAAATATAACTAATCATTAGATAGTAACAAATTGTCAAAATGCCACTCGTTTTTTATTTTTTCGTATCACAATGAATGTAGTGATTCAATCTAGATTTTCTCTTTGAGAAGAATAATTTAAAACTTCGACATCCAGGTAGACATTAAGTGAAAACTAGAAAGTAAACAAAGCAACATATGCTCTGAGCTATGATTTATTAATAACATAAGAAAAAAAGTCTTTGTTCTTCTTATTAGTATTAGTCGGAAAACACAGAGAAAACATTTCTGAGAAACTTATTTATAATCTGAAACTATGCTTTTCACTCTAAAAACGACTTTTTGCTTTTATCTGTTTGAGATTCCAAAAAACAAACGTTATTCTTCTTTAGCATCGAATGCTTTTTCGGAAACATGTGTTCAGTATAATGAACTTACATAAAGTTTCATAGAATATACCTCCAAGCATAATACCTTAATAGCATTAGCGTGAGTGAAACATTTTCTAGATAAAACTCATTTTTCTCAGCATAGAAAACTTTTGTTGAAGGCTATCTTCATATTTAGAATCAGCATTGAATGATGAATAATTTATTAGTCTTCTTATAAAAATATGTTTCCATGTATACATAGAGTTAGCATCTCTTACAGTAGTTTTTCTTTTGCGGATTTATCTTTTTCAGACTATATTGAAATTTGAGAGATGATAAATCATGTTCGTCTGACCTATGGGAAAATATTCAGTGTGTTTGCGGGGGCGAACAACTGTCTTTGAAAGCACAATTCCCTACCCTAATAACGATAATTATAAGCAAGTACTCATCAGTAGTCTTCGTACGGAGACCTAATTGTCTGAACATGACAATGGAGCGCTTACATTGTAGTCTTGTGTGTTTCGTGAGTACTCGTTTGTAGTTTTTATGTGTCCTGATAATTAATAAAAAAATTACTCATAAGCAAATATTCTGTTTAGTATTCTTGCATTACATCCGTTTTATTTAAGTATAAAACTAACAATTAAAGAGAGAGATGCATTCAGTTTCAGAATCAGAATTGTTTGCGCGTATTCAGAGCTTATTTATTATGAAAATAAGCAAACTAATATTTTTAAATTATCTATCTATGGTATAATTTTAAAGTCAATCTGCAAAAAAAACAAAAAAAATATTTGTATTGAAGGTGAAGAAATGAACAACAGAAAATGATAATTCATTCTTCTTTTCTTTAAATCATTATTTATTTACTCATACTTGCTGAATAAAATACTGAACAGTTGTCTCTGATTCTCACTTTGTAATTATAGCCTTATTTGGCTCTTAAGAATGTAGCTATATGATGAAAAATATTTCATGAAGTTTTCATCGTTTTTCTTTTTTAAGAACTATTAAAATTTTCAAAAACAAATATCATTCATATTGATTGTCTTTTCTCTGATGCGAATATAAAATAATATTTCAAAGGGTATATTCAAACAAATGTTATTCTGTGTTTTTTTTTTTAGTAATCATCGATCATTGATTCAATTCTATTTTAATTATATAGCCAATAATTCATGTCTTATTTACGAAGCTCCTCGTTATTTACCATGGTTATTTCAAAATTCTAATACAACTATATGTAATTGTCCCTTACTTTTTGCTTATAAACATGGTCGATTAGATGGACAATTAATACCATGTATAAGTTCAATGTCTGGACATGAAACAGCTCGTAAAATGGATGAATGTCATTTTGATCGAAAAGAAAATCTATGTCATACAACACTTGAATCTTTAACTGATTTAAATAATAATAATACATTAACACATTCATTTATATCAAATTCATTAGAAATAGATAATTTTTTAATTCATCAATTATATGATAGAAATTATCTTTCATGTTCATATAATTATTCATTATTTCGATCATCATTTATTGTTCGTTCACGTTTATTTAATAATATAGGTCTTATTATAGGTATTATTCTTAGTATATTTATTATATTACTTATTCTTGTTATGGCATTATTAAATGGTTTACAATATAAAATACGAGAATATGATGAAACATGGACATGGAGACGAAATATGTCTTGGACATCATTACGACGAACATTATCACAAACATCTTTAAGACGTTCAAGACGAGATTTACGTACAATCAATGGACATGTAATAACATCAAAGTCTGATAATCAACTTGATCGTTTAAGGTTTGAACAAGCAGATAATGATGAACAAGAATTAGATAGTGAATTTATTCAAACACCATGTATTAATTTATCAATACCGGAAAACTTAAAGAAAAATACTCAAATATAAGAAGTCTTTTTCTTTTCTTTTGTGATATTTTTATTTTGTTTTCTTTTCTTTTCTTTTTTTCATTCTAAATAAACTGAAAATGTGAAATACAATTGAACTGCTAGTCATGTAAGTGAGGAGGTTTTAAGCAATGTTTCGAAACTGAAAAATAATTTTCTCTAGATCGGAATCATTGAAAAAGAAGTTACCAGGATTGAGACGAGAAAAAAAAACTCTGAACATTTCGATTAGAAAATATATGACTTTTATAAATATAAGAAATGTTTTAAAACTAAAACAATATTTCTAAAGCTTTAGTTCGATTTATATTGAGATTCGTTTATTGAAAATATTATCTTAGGAATTTAGCTTGTTAAAGTTGATTCTGAAATAGAAATAAAATCAATCAAAGAATTCAAGTGGATATTGCTTTTATCATAGACATCATTTAACTATTATTTAATTAACTTCAGCAGATAAAATTAAGTGATATTGCACATTTGTTAACAATAACGTTGATATATCACCAAGCATGCTCAATGTTCAACCAACTGTTTACCGACTGTTTTAGTAAGAAAAATACGTTTAGAAACTTTAGTAATTAATGTTGAAGATCATTGCAAGTGTAAATCAATCATTTTAACACTGCTCTCAGTCGTAGTTATGCCTAACAAGCTTTTTTATTAGAAAAATTGGTAGTTTTTATATTAAAATTCGCTAGATTTAAAAAAATTCTTGTGGAAAACCCATCATCTTTTATTCTGAAGAACAAGATTATTTTATTCGAATAGAGAAAAGGATCATAATTAATTATGTACGAAAAGCAATAAATAAGTTAGAACAGTTTCTCTCGTGTATAGCAATTTAGCTTCTTCTTTTTTTTTTTTTTTTGAGCGATAAATCTAATAATTATAGAAAACACTTAGAAACACCCTCAAAAATGGATAAATATTTATTTACTGACAATCATATTTTTCTTTTTTAGGTAGTGTTAAAAAAAAATGAATGTGTGTTTATGAGAAATACAATATGATTGCAATAATGATGATGCGAGTGGTGAAAGCATGAGAATGAGAAATTGAAACGCATATCTCACTGTACAAAATGAAAGGTGTTAAATTACATGAAGGTGACAAGGCGGATCTCACGGTCAACATGAAATGTACACACACACAAAACATTTGGATCATATTGGAACTCAAATATCTCGAATGTTTTCTTTTTTGTAAACTGGTCATATTGGATTAGATCAATTTTTCCTATTAGTGTTCATTTTCGTGTTTAAAACTCAGTATACAGATGTTTTCATCAAACGAATCATGCTGTGTATCCGAACATTATTTGATCTCTTTTTCTCTCGTTCTCACCTAACTGACAATTAGAATGATGAGAATGATTGAACGAAATTTTCTCATTTGTGTTTTTCTTTTTCGTTTCCTGTCCTTTTTCTTTTTCTCATTTCATTTTTCTATATACACATTCGCTTCTACGTTTTCATTTCATAGTGAATATGATTCTCGATCATCATCAATTCGCTCATCGTCTATTTAATATTATTCTTCATAATGGAAATATTTATGATATTAAAATGCTTGTATTAAAATCTTATCGTATTAATATTAATCTTAATTGTTTGGAATATAATGGTCAGTCATTAGTTCATTTATGTTGTTTACATAATCGTCTTGATTTATTAAAATTTTTTGTTGAATTTGTTCATTGTGATATATTAACAATGAATCGTGATGGTTGGCTTCCAATACATATTGCTGTTTATCTTGGTTATATGGATATTGTATTATATTTATTAGAATGTATTAAATCAAATTAAAATCTAGTCATATTACTATTATATATTTTTTTTTTGTCTTTTGCATGTGAAAAAATTTTCCCGGTGTTTATTCCAAAAAGGTAATTATTTGTCTAATACCTAAATATATATTGAATATGAGATTAAGAGCTTAACAATCGATCGAGTGTCGAAGGAAAATCGACTTATTGTTGATCGGTTTTTTTGTTTCTTTCGAAGAATTATTAAATTTTCTTTTTTTGTTTTTAGAAAATGTGAACAGTGATTAACAATCAAATGAAACACATCCTCTTCAAAGTGGTCACGTACCGTTGATATTTAAACAATTTTCTGTACGCCATTGAAAACGAAAAAAAAAAACGAAAGTGATAGTTTTCTCACCTATTGCTCTTTTTTCCCATGCTGTATTATGTAAATAAAAAGTGAATCGATCACACGATGTGTGGCGGTACGTTTCTTTCTTTTTATCTATCTGTGTTATGACAAGATAATCTTCAAATACAGGAAATGAATACCTAAACATGATTAATTTGAATTTTTCTCATCAAAGTATTCGTTATATATATTTCAAAAAGAATGCATTAAACAATGTTATAAAATCACCTATTTTCTAAGTATCTCATTGAGTGCTCATCATCTTGGAGCTAATAATCAGTAGAAAACATCAATTCAATACGTTCATCTCTGTAATATATGAAGAAACTAGGTCAAGTGTTTCAAAGCTTTTGATCTGATATTTTGCTCATAAGTAAGTAGAATGAGGTGTGAATAGAAGGCACTCAGAAGTATTAGAGGTTATGTACTTTCCTTCTGAATTTATACGCGTTTTACTGGTTTTCTTCCTATGTAAGATATTTACCCAAAAAAAAAAATGAATTATGAAATTTTGAGCTGAGATTCTCTTCATGTATAGATCTCAAGATCTTTAGAATATTATTTTTCTCAAGTTTTTGTGAAATATAGGTATTTCTTGTATATTCATTATTCTAGAAAGGGAATATCTCTCGTGATTTAGTTTTTGCGGTAAATATCTTAAACAAGATGAAAACCACTAAAAACGATTATAAATTCGCAAGAAAAGCATATGAATTCTAATTCTTTTGCTTGCTTTCTATTCGTGCATGACCCTACTTATGAGTAAAATATCAGATCAAAAGCTTTGAGTTACTTCAAGTAGTTCTGTTGTTAATTTTTTTGCAAAATATTGCTATCACACTATTTTTATTTTTTTAAATTTAAGTTTCTGAGTTGATGGTTCGAAGTCCGATGCATACTATCAAAAGAAAATGAAGTCTTGACAACTATTTTTTTCTTCATGATTATTATATGAAAATAGTACTTCTACTATCATAAAAGCAATAAAAATAAGGTGATTGGCAATTATTGAAGATTTAAAAGCTGATGGCCGGTGTTAACACAGTTTAGGGATTGTTTTTTTTTCTCTAGTATTCATCGGACTTCGAACAACCAACGCATAAATCAGTTAAACTATTACATTGTATATGAAAATTTTCAAGAAACACTTAAAGTAGAAAAAAAACATAGTGTGATGACAATATTTCTTAAAAAGGCTAAGTGCAAAAGTTGAACATATTGAAAATTGAACTAAACTTTTTTTTTATTGACCATTCGAAAATGATGGAACATGCTTTTATTGGTAGAATGATATAGGGTTTTGTAGAGAATCAAGAGCATATTCTTTTGGTTAAAAAAATCGGTTTCAAATCAAGAAAACTCTATGAGATGTTAGAAAAATACTTAGATCTCAGTTTATTCTGCGTTATCCTTTAGAGTAGAATTTATATTTGAACTTTATAGTTATTAATTAGCATCATATAAACTAGACAAATACAAATAAAAAAGATAGCCTGATATTTTGACATATCAATTTTTTCTTTCTTATCTACGATAAATGTTCTGTTGGCAACAATGATGAGCTTAAATATGTTGTAAGCATATAGATATTGCAAAACAATACGTAAGAAAAACTTTGTACCTTGTCAAAATCATTCGATTCTATATTACAAGTAATATATCAAGCATTGTATTTCGCATATTGTAAAACATTGGTTGTCTCTTTAATAAGCATACATTTTGTTTTCATATTATAACGATAGAATGTATTCAATAAGCAATGAAAAATCAGGCTGTTCACTACTATTTAATTTGTCTAAGCTAGAAAATTGAGCACTGTAGTCAATCTCATCCTATATTTTTGTCCGGTTCTATTTTGATTGATTCTTGTATTCAGTGTCTCACGGGTTATAGATGTGGTGAAAATGTTAGAACATTGTTTAAGTGATCAACTAAACTATTATCCATTTCATAATTTTTGATAGGAACAAGATTGAGGTCGGTGGATATTTCCATGGGAATTTTTTTACCATGTTATACAAAAGTATCTCCTATCAACGTGAAAATTTCAGCGTTTGTGGAGCTTGATTAGCTAATCATTTTGATGTATTTGGATTGCAGAAAATGCTTTGGCATGTATGATTCCCAGAAGTCCACTTTTCATGGTTTTTATCGTATAAAATTTCACAAATGATTTTTTTTAGCGTTTTTCATCTTTTTTTCTATACATTTATTATTCGTATGTTTTTGATCGTAGTATCTGGAGCAATATTGTTTCCAATTCTGGAACCACTCTGGAGCGAATGAGAGAGGACTAAAAGTAGATGGATCTTCACATATGACATCATAAAATAATGAAAATTGATTTATATTTCAATTGAAAAAGAATGCAACTTTTGAAATTTCCCAAATGATTGACATAATGACAAAGATAGAGCGAAATTTACTCTACAAAATAGTATATTTGGCTTTTCGGGAGTGGATGGATGTGGGCGTAGGTGTGGTTGAAGAGTACACCTAGGTCTACACCCACACCCAGTATCATTGTATCGAACGTGCTTCCTGCATAATTATAGATCGGATATTTTTACAGTTGTAAACTAAACTTTCCATCTACTTTTGATATTTTGAAAAGACTCATACATGAAACCTGTATGCTTATCTATATCTTCACAACAACAGTGAGCTTAATTAGGTACGAAAAACATCCCATTTCATAAAGATTAGATCTCGCAGAGAATTATATATCACTTTCATTGATTGTTCGTCGAACAATCCACAAACAATACATTGCCTATGACAAAATAAAATTAAATCGATCTGTTAAATAAAGTCGAATATCTATGAGAATTGATTGTTGGAGTAATGGGTAATGATATCCCAGACTCTATTAGAACTGCCGAAAAATCATCAACATTTTTCTGAACACTTATATTGTCCACCTGCATTTATCAACAGATAAAAGTTGTTTTATTTATTATATATCACTGAAATTACTTATTCATTTTCGAATGAGTCTTTGTTGAAGATGTATTACAATGATTGTGTTAAACTCTTTCATTTTTAATATTCATTTTGACATTCATCAGTACAAAGAAACGAGTCAGCGTCTACCTTTTCCATTTTCTGAGCAGTCAGAAACAATTGTATCAGTACATTTCCTTTTCGTCTTTCATGTTTTGTATCGATTTTACGTCCGCAACGGATACATTGTATATGTACCATCCAGTCAGTTACAAGGGTGTGAAGTATTATTAACATAGAACAAAGTATATAATTGAATATATCTTTCTTGCAACGTACAAATATCTTACATACTTTTAGAAAAAACTAATGCGATACTCTCTCACTCACTGATAAGAAAAACAACACAATGCATCATTACGTACATCACAAGTTTCGCACATGCAGTGTTTGGCATAAAAGATAACACAAATCAAATTCCATTCTATATTCTGTTGTTCTGAAAAATGTGTCTTTTCAAACGAGAGATTATTAAGTTGGAATTATTGACAAGAGACTAAACAAATGATTGGTACTATGATGACAGTGTGTGCTATTTTTAAATGTCCCCCCCCCCCCCTCACGTTTTCGTAACTGTAATAAGTGGATGTTATAGCTAGGGTGTGGATGTGGCACTAGATGTCTAATTATGTAGGAATTACATCTATCACCGCGTCCACCCAATCACATCTTTACCGAAACTTTATGCTTTTCTTGTCCCAAAAATTTTCGAAATACGAAAGCTTTCAACATCATCCAGGAAGATGAATTAGGGCTCTGAAACTATTCTGAACTATTGACGGCAATGAATAATTGCACGCTTTTGTCTGTTTTTTCAAGGACTTCTATGTTGTTCTAATTTTTTTTGCCGTGACTGATCGACATTAAACGGTACTCAAAGTTGTCATCGGACACTTCAAATATTTTGACAAACTTGTGGAGCTTCTTGCTTTTCTCTCGTCAAGTTCAGAGAGATCACATATGTTTTCTTGTCATGCAGATATGAGTCACTACTGTGAAGTTTTTCTCGAATGTCTAACACATGAATCGACTACCTGAATAGTGTATGTCTTTTTTTCACAAACCCATACCTAAACTTACGCACAGATCTAGCTGAAAGTTGCATGCTATTGTTAGAGTTGAAAACTTCGATAAGTAAAATGGAAAAATTAATTGTTGAAGAACTTCAAATATGTCTTTTTCTTGATTATGAACAACTAAATGTGCGTAACTTTTTTCCTGCGCATTCTGAAGACGCTGTTCGATGCGAATAACATCTAGATGAGCTAGTATTGGAATTTTTCGATACATAGTAGTCCGTTTTCCAGTGTAAAATAGAGCTTGACTATGTTCTCTTCTAATGACATATAGGGAATCTAAAACTTCATAGCTTGCAGAAATGTTGACATACTCCAATTGAAGCGTATTTAAATAAATTTAATAGCTGCGTGGGGTGTTGACATGTTGTTCACCTACACCGACACCCTTCAGCATTTCTATTACTTTTTTTCATTCTTTTTCTTTTTTTCTTTCTCTCTTCTTACTTTTTATTATTGAATGTGTGTAGACTCAGATTCTTGTTAGCTGGGAGGCATGTTATAGGCATGCATCTCATATGCCTTCATATATTCGTTTCTTATCGACATTTCTTTTATTTTGTTCACATTTTTTTATTCTTTTTTTTTTCAACACACTATTCTTCTTGAGTCACTCGAAGAGAAAACAAATATAAAGAGGAAATTAAAAGGGATCTTCTAATATTATCCATCACATTCAAATCGACATGTCCATATTTTTCGTACGGTTTATCTGAAGTTTTCGGTAATGAGTGATATTTGATGAGCATATTTGTAGTATAAAAATGTCAAACCAAATCATCGAATTCTTCTGCAGGCAACGTCTCTATTTTTTTCTCTATTCTATGGGCAGTTACAGAATCCGTACCTTCAGGCATTAACTAGACCAACTATGATGTAACAGAGACGAGATTTCATGAAGAAAAGAATACAGATAAGTACTTAACCGCATCGTATGCCTTGCATATGAGCCAGATTGTAACATGTCTTTACAACTCTTCTTCTTTTTACCGTAGTAGTAAATCGACTTTTCCTTCTATTTAGTTTTAAACAATTAAACAAAAGATTTTTGACTTTCCCTTTCGGAGAAATTCATTATCGCTAGAAGGGATGCAGCTCTATGATCATAAATTCGTTCCGTATCGTAAATAGTAAACAGTCACTTTGAGAAAGAACAAAATCCAACAGGATTGAAGTTTATTAATCCAATCCAACATCTAAAGACCATCATGTGAACCTCGCATGATCAAACTGTTGTCTCATTTGTTTATATACCATTTCAGCATTGCATCGATTATCATTGCGGTACTGGAAAATCATTTACTATGAATTATAGTGACGAGAGGTTGATTCCTATTGATACACCACTTGGAAAATTCAACGTTTGGACAAAACGCTTTGGCGAGAATGCCACAATAAAACTGCTGCTACTACATGGTGGTCCTGGTGCTACATGCGAACTTTTTGAAAGTTTTGAAAAGTTTCTTCTTAAAGAAGGAATTGAATTCTATTATTACAATCAACTTGGTTCTTTCTTGAGCGATCAACCGACTGACATTAGCTTATGGACAATCGAACGCTTTGCAGATGAAGTGGAGCAAGTTAGAAAAGCTCTTGGACTCAATCAAAATAATTTTTATCTATTTGGCCATAGTTGGGGTGGCTTATTGGCGTTGGAATATGCATTGTTGTATCCAAATAATTTGAAAGGTTTGATCATCAGTAATATGATGAGCAGTTGTCAAGATTATGGCTCATATGTTGAACATGTGTTAGCAAAACAAATGGATCCTAAGGTATTAGCAGCAATAAGGGAATTCGAAGCTAATGATGATTATCAAAATCCTGAATATATGGAAATTCTTATGTCACATTTCTATATTAAACACTTTTGTCGGTTACAGCCATGGCCTGAAGTATTCAGTCGTGCATTTCAACACTTGAATGGTCAAGTTTATACATTGATGCAAGGTCCTTCAGAATTTGGAATTTCAGGTCGAATAAAAGAATGGAGCAGAAAAGACGATTTATCAAAAGTGACAGTACCAACGCTTATAATAGGCGCAACATATGATACTATGGATCCAGAACATATGAAATGGATGGCCAAGCAAGTACAAAATGGTTCAAGTGTCATTTGTCCAAATGGTAGCCACTGTTCCATGTGGGATGATCAAGAACACTTTTTTCCCGCACTTATCCAGTTCATCAAACGTGTCAACAATAATGAAAACGCCAACTGAATGTTCACATTATACTACACATAGAAATACTTTGAGATGCATTCTCGTAGTCTATTTTTTTGTACGTGATGAACAATTTGAGGGTGTGAGTGTGGGAGTTTGTATGAGTCTTCTCTTGAGTCACTCATACTTATACCCGCTCATACTCTACACCATTTTGATAAAACTAGCACTTATACATTCAATATATTTCCTCTTAAGATATATAAATGATAGTAATCTGGGGTGTGGGATGTGGTTGTGGGGTGTGGAGTGAGTGTGGATGTGAAGTAGGTGTGATTGAAAGGAAAATCTACACCTACTTTCACACCCAGTACTTCTTGATGTATTGAAATAAAATGAGTCTGAGAACTTTTGCAGTGAAGTGTCAATGGCGATTTTTGTATTCAACTCACAGTTGTCAGATATCAAGCGTGATCGTTCATATCTTATTCAAATGTTTATTTCATCTGTCTATGTCACAAAATCACGCTGGACAGATGATTAAGAGTTTATTAAAACTCTCATGGAATGCACTTTATCTACATTTAGCTAGACATCTAAATATGATTGAAAAAATGCAAAGATGTGACATTTTGTCATTGAAGCTTGAGAAAGCTGTCCATAGACAGAATATTAACTATAGGCTTGCAGGGCAGAAGTGGTCGGAGAAGAGCTCAATCATTTACTAGGTTCATTCAAATCAAGTTATATCGTCGATCTTTGACAGTTATGACATGGTTTCAAATAGCGATTAATAAATCTATGGAATAACAAATCAATCTATTTAGTCTAAAAAAAATTGATTATTTGAAAACAAAAACAATCATTTATCTCGTATTCGTGTTGAAGAAAAGATGCCCGTTGTAGACAAAGCTACAAACACGGAATTCTTTCCATCTACTATTGACCATCGTCGCTTTCTCGGATTAACAGTGAAAGACTTTCTTATATTCGTCAGTCAACTTCTTCTTCCTCTCGTAATAGGCATATTCACTGTGGTTATTACATTCGATCAACGGAATGAAAACCGTATTCAACGTGCTGAAGATCGACTTATAGCTGAACAACAACGTTTACATGACAAACAGCTAGCAGCAGAGAAACGCGAAGCTGATGATCTCAATGCTGCGATTCAAAGAAATATGACCCGTGATCAACGAATTTATGAAATTAATATCGAACAAGAACGATATAAGAAAGAGAACGAGAAATATCTTGATGCTTTATTACTGTCTTATTATAATGAGATGGGTGAATTATTACAAAAAAACAAATGAAAAACCATTATCATCGAATTCGATCATTTTCTCATTGACTCGAGCCAAAACATTGAATGTCATCGAACAAATTGGACCGATTACAACAGTTCATCTTCTTATGTTTCTGTACGATGCTGGCCAATTAGCCATTGGTGAAAAGTCCCTTGATCTCACTGAAGCTCGTCTCAATACTATTGATTTACGAAATCAAAGATGTCTAATTAATATCTCTTTAAAAGGTACGCATCTCAATAATGCCTCATTTGTTGGTCAAAATCTTTCATATGGAAATTTCACAAATGCTCATCTTAATCATGCTAATTTTAGTGGATCCATTTGTATTGGTACTATATAATAATCTAACAGCAAGTTTAATGTCTTATGTTTTATTAGACAATACTGATCTTGGAGGTGCAACCTTCTTGGCTACAAATTTGTCTTATGCCAATTTGTCGCACATTCAATGTCCAGGTACCCTTGGAAATATCTCGGCATGTCAATTACGCCAAGCTCTGATACTTGAAAATGCTCAAATGCCAAATCGATCACTTGAATTACTGCCTATAACTCTTCTCTACAGTGAAGGTCAACCGCATTGCCGGTCATCTGTTCTAGGGTGAGTAAATATTTGTGAGAGATATATCTATCAATAATGTACATCGATTAGTGAAAGTGATACATTTCCAATGGCTGATAGTAGTCGATGGGAAATCAAACCCGCTTATTTCGTATTCAATCAGTACCGATTTCTCAATGAAAAGTATTTGTAAGTAATTATATTGTTTTACACTTTATTCGGAAACTATTATTCTATCACATAGGAAATTCAACGCATGTGTTTTCATGCCTATAAATGTTACAAATCAAGTGGAAATGAATCAACATGTAGATTTAACAGTTTATCATGCACTTATACGCGGAAGAATCCACTCAATTATGACCATTCATGGTGCCACCATCTTGAACTTCATATCGAGTCTGATTTCAAGGCACCTGATACTCATCTTCTACATCCATGGGAAACTTATTAATTACTTGTGAACACTGATTTTCGTTCGTGTAGTATTTAGTAGCTTCATCTTTGTCTAATAATTCAATTTCGTTATTCTTGTTTTAGCCATACCTGAAGTATTGTTTTATCTTTACACATTCTGTTTGTTCTTTTGAGAAGAATTATTTGACTGAGAAACTAAACATCTTTTAGGAAAAATACATATTAAAAGAGATGTAGAATATCTAAGGTTCAGATTCGAGTTTTTAGGGCTGATTCACTCAGACAAGTGTTCCAAAACCTCTATCATAAGTTCCAAATGCAATTCGACGAACTCCATCGAATGGTGAAAACTGCTTCTCGATACATATTATAGTAATCTAGAAAAACCCAAATTATCATTGTTTCTTCCATTGTACGAACTTAGAAAAAATAATTTTTGGACCGATCCGTCCACCAGAATGTAAAACCACACGTATTTCATGTGTCAAGGGTGTGGGTATGGATGTGGATCTTCTGTTCAATGACCACCACACCCCACCCGAAAAAATCAATTGGTCAAACAGCTGAAAGAATCATGTTAATGTGATGAACTATCTCTGCGACATTAAAATTGCTTTTCTTACTCCTTATTATCCTCTCAAATAAGTACACGGATGCTTACAAAAATTATTCAGAAGAGTTTTACAATGCAGCGAAAATTTCTAGAGAAGATACAAATTCTAGAAGCATGTCATAGACTGTTCATAGAGGTCAGACAAGTAGAATGCGTTTTTTTATTCGATACCTATGCGTCCTATTTAATAAATCTTGACTAATTGAAAAAAAAAAAGTTGTATATCGAATTGATGAAAACACGAATTCTATTTGTAGATTCCAAATATTTCACAATATTTTAGAATCCACATGAACATTATCTTCAATTCTTTAATGCTCATTTATTTTATATTCTGAATAAAACATAAGATCATTCTATTCATATTTTAAAACAGGATTATTTAAACTAAATATTGTTGACTGTAAATCCTTCATATTACAATAAGTATCTATAAACGTAATAAAACAAACTGATATTAAATCTATTGTGTAAACAGATCATAATCGAATATGAACTTGAAAAAACTATAATATGAATCAGGTTAAAGAAAAATAAATGAAAACTACTCAACAGAATCTAACATGTATAAGAAAGATAAATATATAACAATATGTTAACAATATTTCTTTCTGTTTTAACATTTATAAATAGGCTCTCATCTGCTAAGAAATCAATTCAGATCAGCGACCAAGCTCGAATCATTTCTTGATTAGCGATGTCGAACTGAACCGAATGAGAACTAATTTTAGAAAAATAGTGGCTTTATGCAAACGAAAATAAAATGATTGATTGAGCTATTTTTTTTTCGATTCTACTGCACGTAATGATCAAACGACCCTGTCAAGTGAATAATGAAAAAATGGTCATTAAAATGTCTTATTACTTGTAGCTAGACCATTCCGACCATTAAAATGTATCTTTTCAAACAAATAATGGTGAAATGGCCATTAAAACGAATAATAATTCATTAATGAATAATTTTGACCATTTCACAATTTCGAACTTTGTTTTTCGGAGTTTCAAACTGATTTTAAAAATGCTTATAACTTCAAAAATTTATATGGATTATTAATGTTTGCTTATCAAACGTTTTTTT